>CATIUR010000001.1:108702058-108924558 GCA_949592205.1 Helichrysum umbraculigerum
ACTCTCGATAGTCGATACACATTCGAAAAGAACCATCTTTCTTCTTAACAAATAGGACCGGAGCTCCCCAAGGTGAAGAACTCGGCCTGATAAACCCTCGTTCCAGGAGTTCCTGTAATTGGGTGGACAGCTCCTGAAGTTCGGACGGAGCTAAACGGTATGGTGCTCGGGCCACAGGCGCAGCACCTGGTACAAGATCGATTGAGAACTCAACCTGTCTTGGTGGTGGTAGACCAGGCAGTTCCTCAGGAAAGACTTCTGGAAAGTCTCGAACAATTGGAACATCCTCAAGTCGCTTCTCCTCCGACTTTTTCTCCATGATGTGCGCGAGGATTGATGGATAACCCTTTCTCAGAAATTTCCGGGTTTTAAGACAAGATATGATGTTAAGCCTCGTCCCTCCGGTCTCCCCCTGTATGACTAAGGTTCTACCGACAGTGAGAGGTATGCGAACAATTTTGTCATAGCAGATGATTTCGGCACGATGTTTGGATAACCAGTTCATGCCTACGATGACATCGAAACTTCCTATCTCAATAGGCATAAGATCTATGGAGAAGATTTCGTCGGCTAGATTTAAAGTGCAATTAGGCATCACACTATTGGTTTCTATCAATTTGCCATTTGCTAGCTCTACGGTGTACTTAACGTCTAAAGCAACATGTGTAATGTCAAGTAGAGGGCAAAATTCATCGGAAATAAAACTTCTATCGGCACCAGTATCAAACAGTATGGAAGCAGTTAAATTGTTGAGGAGGAACATACCCGTGAACAGTTTCTGGTCCTGACGGGCGTCCCCTGAGTTGATCACGAAGGCGCTACTTTTGGTGTTGTTGTTGTTGTTGCGGTGGTTGTTGTTGTTGCCCTTGTTCTTCAATTTTGGGCAAGAATCCCTAAAGTGTCCTGGGTTTCCACATTCGTAGCAGGACTTAGGTTGTCGGGTATTTTTGTCAGAGGGGCTGTTGTTGGATTTGGGGGCTCGGCAATCCCTAGTCAAATGCACGTACCTCCTGCAGTTGTTGCAAGGGGGATTGCACTGACCAAAATGGTGATAGTTGCACTTGGGACAATAAGGCCTGTCCCCGGTGTAGCTGCGGTTGGATTCAGAGTTGGTGGTGTAGACTTGGATGGCGTTGTTTTTCTTGTTGGAGTTGTGGTGGTGTTCAGTGGATTTGCGTTTGTTGTTGTTGGGGGATGAGGTGTTGGAGGTCTCACGGCTGACAACTAGGGCCATGAGTTCGTGGGCCAATCGAATGGCACTCTCAGTGGTGGTTGGTTTGGATGAAGCGACGTTTCCCTGGATGTTCTCGGGGAGTCCACGAATGTATTTCTTAATGCCCTTACTTTCCGGTTCGACCAAACTCGGGCATAATAAAGCAAACTGCTGAAATTTGGTGGTATATTCAGCAACATCATTTCCCTGCACCTCCAGATGCCAGAATTCTTCTTCCAGCCTGTGCAATTCCTCTTCAGGACAGTATTTTTCTGTCAGTTTCTTCTTCAGTTCGGCCCAAGGAAGCCGATTTGCAACCTCAAGACCTACAGAGTTTGCGTGGGTTTTCCACCACGTGAGTGCACCTTCCTGAAAGGTGTAAGCAGCGAATTTGACCTTGTTGTTCTCAGTGCAATCGCAGAGACTGAAAACAGATTCCATGCGCTCAATCCAACGGATTAAGCCAATGGCACCTTCCGTGCCCTTGAAGTATAGCGGTTTACAGCTAAGAAAGTCCTTATAGGAGCAAGGTTTGGGTGGTGGAGTATTGGTTGCTGTGTCCTCGCTACCGGGTGGTGTCCGGGTAGCCAAGGCTTCGGTCACACTGCGGGCAATGATTCCCGCGATCTCAGCTTCGCTAAGGGTAATTTGACGACGAGGAGGCATGATGCTGAGTAAGAAAGAACAAGGAAATGAAATAAGATACTAGTCCGAGTATGGTGAACTAGTGGTGTGTTTGTCATTTCGAGACAAAGCGTTAGAGAGAAAGAGGCCTATATTCATATAATATAATATAGCCTAAAGTTGTAATGAGGTCTACTTATGTATATATATATATATGTACATCACATAATAACCTATTGAGTGTCTAGCACAGACGTGTTTTGAGTCCCGTTTCTCTCGAGGTCAGAGTCAACTAATGCATTCCTGTTCAACATAATTCTTTCAGATTTCACATCATCTTTCTTTAATTGTACATAGTTGATCAGGCTATGTTAAATTAAAGTCGTATGATGTAATCCCTGAACTAGTCATGACTAATAAGGAATACTGCCTAACGGTCATAGTCTAGGCCCACTAAATGCAACCTAGTTCACTATAACCTTAGGCTCTGATACCAATCTGTGACACCCCCAAATTTAATGATTTGCGGAAGCTTGATTTGGGTGTCACTAATCAATATACAAAGCACATAAGATATAATGAACGACCACTATATGCGTCGTTTTAAACTTGTATAGATAAAGTAAATGTTTACATCAAAATATAGTTACATTAGCTCGGTTTCTGAAATTGAGAGATTACATAGCATAATTACTTTTACAAAATATAATAATGCAGTCCAATCTCTAGTTGTATGTATGCTGACTCGAGCTAATAATTCCTGCTTGTGCAGCCAAACTACTGCTGGGTACCTGTGATAAATACTAAAATGGGTCAGCGAAAACGCTGGTGAGCTCATAGGTTTGCATGTCAATATATAGTTGTAAGAACCGCAAGATTTATATTGAATTTAAAATGCAATTAAGCAAGATAAAAGTTATACTGTCCATGAGCACATAGTCTGAGCTTAACTTGATTTGTCAGGCCCAATTAAGGAAACCTAACTTGGAGTGCCTCCTACGAGTGCCTAATCAACACTCGTCTTCCCAAATGCTAATACATCCGTTTGACCGGTTAGTGCGTGCTAACCCGGATGAGGATTGTCAATCCCATATGATATCATATACTAACATTCACGCTAAAATATTAGAGACTATGCTTATGGAGGACTTTAAATTGATTAGCTTGAAACTCATGTAGTATTTGAAGTTTGGCACTTGCGTTCTACTTGTAAAACAAAATCGAGTAGTAATATCACACCCCTAGTTGTAAAGCAGTGAAAATGGGGCTATGAAACTCACCTGAGTCTTGAAGTGTTTAATTTAATAAACTCGAAATAATTAGCGGTGAATTGATGTCCAAAGACTTGAAACCTGAATGTGTTCACGACACTTGATTGTTATTAATTGTACCGGTATCCCGAAAGACTACCTTTGTAGTTGTTATACAACTATATATATATATATGTCCAAATTACTACGATTTGGTTGATTGAATTGATACAAGTTACAACGACTTGTTTGATTTAATTGATACAAGTTACAACGACTTGTTTGATTCTGAAGTATGTTTTGAAAACGTGTACGGCCCGTTGGTGATTTAGTTGAAATAATAAAAATTCTAAAATGTTGACTTTGCTACAGTACTGCTACAGTAAATTTGACTTTTTTGAACAGTAACTTTGACTTCAAAATTCTGGTTTTTCTGTGTTTTGCGACACAACATGCGACACAAAGATTTGACATGCGACACAATGGTTGTGTCGCAGACGTCATGCGACACAAGGATACGACACAGGGACTGTGTCGCATCGAATACGAAATGCTAATTTAATAGCGACATAGTGGTTGTGTCGTATAGAAGTACGACATAGTTTGCGACATAGAGTGCGACACAATATTGTGTCGCATGAGTTACGACACTAAAGGATTTATATGTGACACCCGGTCAAAATAACCCAAAATTGGGTCCAAATTTAAACTTTAAATATTCGTACTCGGTATGAATTAAAACCAAAGTAATCGGATAATATATATATTTATATATATAACACGAAATGATAATTCAATAATCACAACACGAATTAATCCGAAAGTACTCAGAAGACATAGAAATAAAAGTTATCCCAAAATATATCCAAATAAAATATTATTGTTAGAAATAATATTACTGAACTCGGAAAATTTGTAAAAACCTTTTTGGATAATAAAATTATCCGTATATTCAAAGTGAAACAATATTATGTTTATATAACCCGAATGGATTATTTTTATAAACTATTTCGAATGAAAACATATACGATTATATTTTTAGAAAATTATCAATTGAAAACATTATACTACATAACAATCGGGTACATAAACACGGGCTAAGTACTACAAATTATTGGAGACAAGATCCATTTTTTTTGGATCTTGCCGTGGGAAAATAAGTTGACCAAACACATCTTTTCTTCTTCATTTACATTTCATCTTTTCCTCCTACTCCATCTCCCTCTCTTTACTCTCGGCACACATCCATCAACACCATCATCATCTTATTCGGTAACATCATGGAGGAAGGAACAACAGGGAGTAGCAATAGCATTATCATCATCATCATTTCGTCACTTATCATCATATAAAATCTCTTCATCTCGTCTCTCGGGTTTACACCACCACCGAGCACCACCGCCGGCCACCATCACCATCACTCTCGGAGATCATCATAATCGGAGGGAGCTAGGAAAGGTAACAACATCACCTTCACGACATCCTCACCACCATCGTGTATCACCATCCTCTCGGCTTCACCCCACCGTGAGCAAACCCTCTTTTCTCTAATTATTTGAACTTATAAAAGTTTAAATAATCACGTTTTAGTGCTATACACATGAGATTACATTCGAATAAATTAAGTTAGAACATTGTTTGTGAATTGATTGCGTGATTTTTGGCCGGAAATCACAAAAAGAACCGGCGGGTCGACCCGGACCCGGGGGCCAACCCGGAAACACTTCAACCGGCTTAATTTCTAAGTGACAATATTTTTCGATCTTAAATATATGACATATAAAAACTGTTGGCGCGCAGCTTATGAGCATATGATATGTGCAATAAAATATGATATTGCCCAAAAATTGTTTAAGTAGTCACATAATATAAAACTCAACTAGTGTTAACGAACTGTATATAGACTTTGTTACTAATTTATACCAACATAGCTAAAAATGGTATTTTTCTTGAAAATTACATTTTTAAAACGAAGTATCAAACCTATAAAAATTGCGAACATCTTCATACGATACGATAACAAACTAATTAAATTTACACGAGTATATTTATACGAAACGAACAAAATTATATTTTTGTAAATATAATTTCAATCCGCCTTCAACGGGCCATATACTTTTGTAAACTTCGAAAATAAATACAAACCGAATACTTTGGACACAATTAACCGAATAAACACTTATGGATAGTTTATTTAAAACGTCCACTTACAATTATATAACCTCGCGTGTTTAGGACACTAGGAGAATTCAAGGTTGTGCAATCCACGTCGGATATTTATATTGCTCGGATAGACTCAGGTGAGTCTCACAGCCCCATTTTTACTGTTTTTAAATATTGGGGTGAGATACAATGCTTACTTGTTTTCGTGATCATATGTTATTTGATTAGTTAATTTAATTATTAACTCATGGAATTAGATGATTATTTAATTCAGTTAACTATATTAGTTACATTGTTTGGCTACCATTATTTGGTCTCGATTTTCATTGTTCGGGTATTGCACAAGTGTTTTAATTCGGGAAAGTCCTCATCATTGTATGGTTCATTAACTTAATAAGGCACGATTACTAGAAGATAGATCTATCATGGGAGTGACGTCCCCGTCCGGGTTGCTAGCTACAACCAAGTTAAAAACGGGCATTTTAGTAATTGTTATGGGTGTTGACACCGTTCGGGAGGCAGAATATCGGGTTAGGCCTTGAACCATAGCTTAGTGCAATGCAAAATCATAATAGAACATTGTTCAAAAACCTGCGTTGGTTTGTTCAATGTTTCGAAACCTGCGTTGGTTTCAGCATAGTTGGTTTCATTATTGTTTGGAAAACCTGCGTTGGTTCAAATCATTGTTTAGTGACCTTATTTGGTTAAAAATCATTGTTTGAGTAAATTGCTTAAATCATTGTTCATTTACAACATTTTATTATCGTCAGATAATCATATTGATCACATCCATGTTCATGTTAAACCTGTAAGATTCACCAGCTTTATAGCTGACCCTTTTAGCGTTGTATTCTCAGGTACTGCTATAGTAGGATCGGCCCATCAGGATCCTAGCTCGAGTCGCATGCTTTCAAACACTTGGGACCACTTTGCATTTACTTTTGTATTTTCAAATTATGTATTTGGAAATTACTTATAAATTCGCTGCTTTGTAAAACTTATTTTGGTAATGAAATTACTATTTTCAAAACGTCTCATTTAGAGTCGTTTGCTTGTACTTTGGTGCTTTGAATATTGATTAGTCACGCCCCGACCCGATTCGCTTCCGCAACCCGAAATAGGGGGTGTGACAGATTGGTATCAGAGCCTAAGGTTATAGTGAACTAGGTTGCATGTAGTGGGCCTAGACTATGACCGTTAGGCAGTATTCCTCATTAGGTATGACTGGTTCAGGGATTACATCATAAGAATTTAATTTAACATAGCGTAGCTAACTATGTACAATTAAATGAAGATGATGTGAGATCTGAAAGGGGTTATATTGAAAAGGAATGCATTAGTAGACTCTGATCACGAGAGAACCGGGACTCATGATTGTTTTGTGCTAGACACAACTAGGTGGATATATGTACGTATATATGGTATATACATATACAAATTGGCTATTATATATATATATATATATATATATATATATATATATATATATATATATATATATATATATATATATATATATATATATATATATATAGGAGTAGACCATCACTGTTGGATAAAATACATGATATACATATTGATCTGTTATCACTTAGATAATTTTGGTTCGGTTATCACTTAAATGATCATGTTTGGTAAACACTTAGGTGATCTAATTCGGTTAACACTTTAGAGATATAATTCAGTAATATGATCGGTATATATATAATATATATAAAACTCGGGTATTTGGAAATATACCTGGTATACATGTATAATTGTGGGCCTTGGATACTCGGAAATACTCTCACTGTTCGGATGTTGATTTAGGTTTCGTGTCTACCCAGTTTAGACCGCTATTAGAAACTAAATCGCTTAAGGTAACCAGATACACTATAGGACTTATCGGTTGTAAGTGGATTGAATCAGGAAAATAGTACCGGTATGCACCCTAGTTGTAGAGGGTCATCTTTTCAATGTAGACTTACCCCGGTAGAGTTAGAAAAGTTTCGACATCATAGTCGGCACATCAATTTTCGAAAAATCATAGTTCATTTGTCTTATTGCTCATTTGGGATTAGTATTCCCCAAATAGATTGAAATATTTTCTTATCAAACTTTAACTCCTGTAATCTTCTTAACCTACTCGTTAAGATACTTTCATACATTTTGATGAAGCAAAACTCTAACACGTTTCAAAGATCAGGTTTTCAGCAAATTACCAGTAAATGGGTAATTTTCAACGTTTTGCGAATGATACAAATTTCAACATATTTTGAGTAATCCCAAACTGTTAACAAATGGAAGAAATTCAAACTAGACTTCTTCTTAAGAAATTTTGCAAACAGAATTTTTAAGGCCTTCTTGCCAACAAGAGTTTCAACCGAGCTTTTATCGACTCAAGTTTTCAAGGGACTTCGAATTTTCAAAAGACTTTCGCCATCATAGTTTTTCTAATAAATGTATTTAAAAAAAAAAAAAATCTACGAAAATCTCAAAGTTTCAAAACCATGTAAACTTGTTTATAGCACCCAACTTTATAAAAATCTCAAACTCCGAATGGTCAACAAAATTTCTCAGTATACAATGACATCTTTGCTCCTGTAAGACAATTTACCAAAACTCGAGTGAGGACGCGGGTGTTCTCATTCTTAGACGGCCTAACGATCCTTGTAATTTCTTACTTTACTGAATCTAAATTGTTACTTGCTACTACATCCTGTGTTTTAAATCCTAAAAATGTATTAGGGCTAGAAAACAACAGCTGACTTACTAAATATGGGTATGTTCACCTGTACAGAATAGAATCACCATTGCATTAATTATCACATGGATTTCAAAGATGGGTGTAATGTCTATATTACTTGCCATATACAGTAGGGGTACAGTCGGTTTTGCAAATAGTGGTTATTCGGATTAAGCGGTGTAATACATAATTACATCCATCATTGAGATTGTGAACTTGGGTATCATCACTAATAGACATCGAGATACACACATGATCGGATAAATATTACTTGTTGTTTGATATACTTTATGATTTCCCTAGATTCTGAGTGCTCGATAGAGTTAGGGAAAAACAATAGCTTAGTTTCTAAAAGTTTCTATGCGAGACGAGGTTTAGCACATATGTATAGGAATAACATATCCTATGATGTTTTGTACCGGAGGACGTACCGGTTAAATCTTTATATCGTGGATAACATCCCACGTTAAACTAAATTTTGGATAACCTTCCACGTTAAACTAAGTTTTGGGTAACATCCCATATAAAACAAATTTGTGCTAAACTATCTCGTTTCCATATGAGACTGATAGGGTCTAGGGTATGCATGTTGTATGGTAGGAGACAGTAAGATTTACAAAGTTCGGTGAACTATAGCTTCAAATCATTGTTAACCTCAGCAACACAGATCAACCATGTCGTGAAGACAATGGTCGTGTGAATATCGGAAATCTTACTATCAATTCTCCTAAATGATCGGTAGAGTTTAGTTCGGAATAACAGATCGGTAATTACTCTAAACTCTATGAACACGTAAGGACTCACTGAATTCGGTGGATTAGTCATCCAAAACAAAGTAATACTCGCTAATACGGGACGACCTGGTCAAGTAGACATAATGGTCGGGTAGAATTCGGACCTCTCCATTTCTTAAGTAATCGGTATGTCAAAACCTAACAAGGGGAGAGGACATGGATAAATTGGATGTCTTAGTATTAGACATAACACATAGTCGGCCTTAGTAACACGCGAGCATAAGTTACAAATGAATTTTGGGACGAAATTCTCCTAACAAGGGGAGAATGTGACACCCGGTCAAAATAACCCAAAATTGGGTCCAAATTTAAACTTTAAATATTCGTACTCGGTATGAATTAAAACCAAAGTAATCGGATAATATATATATTTATATATATAACACGAAATGATAATTCAATAATCACAACACGAATTAATCCGAAAGTACTCAGAAGACATAGAAATAAAAGTTATCCCAAAATATATCCAAATAAAATATTATTGTTAGAAATAATATTACTGAACTCGGAAAATTTGTAAAAACCTTTTTGGATAATAAAATTATCCGTATATTCAAAGTGAAACAATATTATGTTTATATAACCCGAATGGATTATTTTTATAAACTATTTCGAATGAAAACATATACGATTATATTTTTAGAAAATTATCAATTGAAAACATTATACTACATAACAATCGGGTACATAAACACGGGCTAAGTACTACAAATTATTGGAGACAAGATCCATTTTTTTTGGATCTTGCCGTGGGAAAATAAGTTGACCAAACACATCTTTTCTTCTTCATTTACATTTCATCTTTTCCTCCTACTCCATCTCCCTCTCTTTACTCTCGGCACACATCCATCAACACCATCATCATCTTATTCGGTAACATCATGGAGGAAGGAACAACAGGGAGTAGCAATAGCATTATCATCATCATCATTTCGTCACTTATCATCATATAAAATCTCTTCATCTCGTCTCTCGGGTTTACACCACCACCGAGCACCACCGCCGGCCACCATCACCATCACTCTCGGAGATCATCATAATCGGAGGGAGCTAGGAAAGGTAACAACATCACCTTCACGACATCCTCACCACCATCGTGTATCACCATCCTCTCGGCTTCACCCCACCGTGAGCAAACCCTCTTTTCTCTAATTATTTGAACTTATAAAAGTTTAAATAATCACGTTTTAGTGCTATACACATGAGATTACATTCGAATAAATTAAGTTAGAACATTGTTTGTGAATTGATTGCGTGATTTTTGGCCGGAAATCACAAAAAGAACCGGCGGGTCGACCCGGACCCGGGGGCCAACCCGGAAACACTTCAACCGGCTTAATTTCTAAGTGACAATATTTTTCGATCTTAAATATATGACATATAAAAACTGTTGGCGCGCAGCTTATGAGCATATGATATGTGCAATAAAATATGATATTGCCCAAAAATTGTTTAAGTAGTCACATAATATAAAACTCAACTAGTGTTAACGAACTGTATATAGACTTTGTTACTAATTTATACCAACATAGCTAAAAATGGTATTTTTCTTGAAAATTACATTTTTAAAACGAAGTATCAAACCTATAAAAATTGCGAACATCTTCATACGATACGATAACAAACTAATTAAATTTACACGAGTATATTTATACGAAACGAACAAAATTATATTTTTGTAAATATAATTTCAATCCGCCTTCAACGGGCCATATACTTTTGTAAACTTCGAAAATAAATACAAACCGAATACTTTGGACACAATTAACCGAATAAACACTTATGGATAGTTTATTTAAAATGTCCACTTACAATTATATAACCTCGCGTGTTTAGGACACTAGGAGAATTCAAGGTTGTGCAATCCACGTCGGATATTTATATTGCTCGGATAGACTCAGGTGAGTCTCACAGCCCCATTTTTACTGTTTTTAAATATTGGGGTGAGATACAATGCTTACTTGTTTTCGTGATCATATGTTATTTGATTAGTTAATTTAATTATTAACTCATGGAATTAGATGATTATTTAATTCAGTTAACTATATTAGTTACATTGTTTGGCTACCATTATTTGGTCTCGATTTTCATTGTTCGGGTATTGCACAAGTGTTTTAATTCGGGAAAGTCCTCATCATTGTATGGTTCATTAACTTAATAAGGCACGATTACTAGAAGATAGATCTATCATGGGAGTGACGTCCCCGTCCGGGTTGCTAGCTACAACCAAGTTAAAAACGGGCATTTTAGTAATTGTTATGGGTGTTGACACCGTTCGGGAGGCAGAATATCGGGTTAGGCCTTGAACCATAGCTTAGTGCAATGCAAAATCATAATAGAACATTGTTCAAAAACCTGCGTTGGTTTGTTCAATGTTTCGAAACCTGCGTTGGTTTCAGCATAGTTGGTTTCATTATTGTTTGGAAAACCTGCGTTGGTTCAAATCATTGTTTAGTGACCTTATTTGGTTAAAAATCATTGTTTGAGTAAATTGCTTAAATCATTGTTCATTTACAACATTTTATTATCGTCAGATAATCATATTGATCACATCCATGTTCATGTTAAACCTGTAAGATTCACCAGCTTTATAGCTGACCCTTTTAGCGTTGTATTCTCAGGTACTGCTATAGTAGGATCGGCCCATCAGGATCCTAGCTCGAGTCGCATGCTTTCAAACACTTGGGACCACTTTGCATTTACTTTTGTATTTTCAAATTATGTATTTGGAAATTACTTATAAATTCGCTGCTTTGTAAAACTTATTTTGGTAATGAAATTACTATTTTCAAAACGTCTCATTTAGAGTCGTTTGCTTGTACTTTGGTGCTTTGAATATTGATTAGTCACGCCCCGACCCGATTCGCTTCCGCAACCCGAAATAGGGGGTGTGACAGATTGGTATCAGAGCCTAAGGTTATAGTGAACTAGGTTGCATGTAGTGGGCCTAGACTATGACCGTTAGGCAGTATTCCTCATTAGGTATGACTGGTTCAGGGATTACATCATAAGAATTTAATTTAACATAGCGTAGCTAACTATGTACAATTAAATGAAGATGATGTGAGATCTGAAAGGGGTTATATTGAAAAGGAATGCATTAGTAGACTCTGATCACGAGAGAACCGGGACTCATGATTGTTTTGTGCTAGACACAACTAGGTGGATATATGTACGTATATATGGTATATACATATACAAATTGGCTATTATATATATATATATATATATATATAGGAGTAGACCATCACTGTTGGATAAAATACATGATATACATATTGATCTGTTATCACTTAGATAATTTTGGTTCGGTTATCACTTAAATGATCATGTTTGGTAAACACTTAGGTGATCTAATTCGGTTAACACTTTAGAGATATAATTCAGTAATATGATCGGTATATATATAATATATATAAAACTCGGGTATTTGGAAATATACCTGGTATACATGTATAATTGTGGGCCTTGGATACTCGGAAATACTCTCACTGTTCGGATGTTGATTTAGGTTTCGTGTCTACCCAGTTTAGACCGCTATTAGAAACTAAATCGCTTAAGGTAACCAGATACACTATAGGACTTATCGGTTGTAAGTGGATTGAATCAGGAAAATAGTACCGGTATGCACCCTAGTTGTAGAGGGTCATCTTTTCAATGTAGACTTACCCCGGTAGAGTTAGAAAAGTTTCGACATCATAGTCGGCACATCAATTTTCGAAAAATCATAGTTCATTTGTCTTATTGCTCATTTGGGATTAGTATTCCCCAAATAGATTGAAATATTTTCTTATCAAACTTTAACTCCTGTAATCTTCTTAACCTACTCGTTAAGATACTTTCATACATTTTGATGAAGCAAAACTCTAACACGTTTCAAAGATCAGGTTTTCAGCAAATTACCAGTAAATGGGTAATTTTCAACGTTTTGCGAATGATACAAATTTCAACATATTTTGAGTAATCCCAAACTGTTAACAAATGGAAGAAATTCAAACTAGACTTCTTCTTAAGAAATTTTGCAAACAGAATTTTTAAGGCCTTCTTGCCAACAAGAGTTTCAACCGAGCTTTTATCGACTCAAGTTTTCAAGGGACTTCGAATTTTCAAAAGACTTTCGCCATCATAGTTTTTCTAATAAATGTATTTAAAAAAAAAAAAAATCTACGAAAATCTCAAAGTTTCAAAACCATGTAAACTTGTTTATAGCACCCAACTTTATAAAAATCTCAAACTCCGAATGGTCAACAAAATTTCTCAGTATACAATGACATCTTTGCTCCTGTAAGACAATTTACCAAAACTCGAGTGAGGACGCGGGTGTTCTCATTCTTAGACGGCCTAACGATCCTTGTAATTTCTTACTTTACTGAATCTAAATTGTTACTTGCTACTACATCCTGTGTTTTAAATCCTAAAAATGTATTAGGGCTAGAAAACAACAGCTGACTTACTAAATATGGGTATGTTCACCTGTACAGAATAGAATCACCATTGCATTAATTATCACATGGATTTCAAAGATGGGTGTAATGTCTATATTACTTGCCATATACAGTAGGGGTACAGTCGGTTTTGCAAATAGTGGTTATTCGGATTAAGCGGTGTAATACATAATTACATCCATCATTGAGATTGTGAACTTGGGTATCATCACTAATAGACATCGAGATACACACATGATCGGATAAATATTACTTGTTGTTTGATATACTTTATGATTTCCCTAGATTCTGAGTGCTCGATAGAGTTAGGGAAAAACAATAGCTTAGTTTCTAAAAGTTTCTATGCGAGACGAGGTTTAGCACATATGTATAGGAATAACATATCCTATGATGTTTTGTACCGGAGGACGTACCGGTTAAATCTTTATATCGTGGATAACATCCCACGTTAAACTAAATTTTGGATAACCTTCCACGTTAAACTAAGTTTTGGGTAACATCCCATATAAAACAAATTTGTGCTAAACTATCTCGTTTCCATATGAGACTGATAGGGTCTAGGGTATGCATGTTGTATGGTAGGAGACAGTAAGATTTACAAAGTTCGGTGAACTATAGCTTCAAATCATTGTTAACCTCAGCAACACAGATCAACCATGTCGTGAAGACAATGGTCGTGTGAATATCGGAAATCTTACTATCAATTCTCCTAAATGATCGGTAGAGTTTAGTTCGGAATAACAGATCGGTAATTACTCTAAACTCTATGAACACGTAAGGACTCACTGAATTCGGTGGATTAGTCATCCAAAACAAAGTAATACTCGCTAATACGGGACGACCTGGTCAAGTAGACATAATGGTCGGGTAGAATTCGGACCTCTCCATTTCTTAAGTAATCGGTATGTCAAAACCTAACAAGGGGAGAGGACATGGATAAATTGGATGTCTTAGTATTAGACATAACACATAGTCGGCCTTAGTAACACGCGAGCATAAGTTACAAATGAATTTTGGGACGAAATTCTCCTAACAAGGGGAGAATGTGACACCCGGTCAAAATAACCCAAAATTGGGTCCAAATTTAAACTTTAAATATTCGTACTCGGTATGAATTAAAACCAAAGTAATCGGATAATATATATATTTATATATATAACACGAAATGATAATTCAATAATCACAACACGAATTAATCCGAAAGTACTCAGAAGACATAGAAATAAAAGTTATCCCAAAATATATCCAAATAAAATATTATTGTTAGAAATAATATTACTGAACTCGGAAAATTTGTAAAAACCTTTTTGGATAATAAAATTATCCGTATATTCAAAGTGAAACAATATTATGTTTATATAACCCGAATGGATTATTTTTATAAACTATTTCGAATGAAAACATATACGATTATATTTTTAGAAAATTATCAATTGAAAACATTATACTACATAACAATCGGGTACATAAACACGGGCTAAGTACTACAAATTATTGGAGACAAGATCCATTTTTTTTGGATCTTGCCGTGGGAAAATAAGTTGACCAAACACATCTTTTCTTCTTCATTTACATTTCATCTTTTCCTCCTACTCCATCTCCCTCTCTTTACTCTCGGCACACATCCATCAACACCATCATCATCTTATTCGGTAACATCATGGAGGAAGGAACAACAGGGAGTAGCAATAGCATTATCATCATCATCATTTCGTCACTTATCATCATATAAAATCTCTTCATCTCGTCTCTCGGGTTTACACCACCACCGAGCACCACCGCCGGCCACCATCACCATCACTCTCGGAGATCATCATAATCGGAGGGAGCTAGGAAAGGTAACAACATCACCTTCACGACATCCTCACCACCATCGTGTATCACCATCCTCTCGGCTTCACCCCACCGTGAGCAAACCCTCTTTTCTCTAATTATTTGAACTTATAAAAGTTTAAATAATCACGTTTTAGTGCTATACACATGAGATTACATTCGAATAAATTAAGTTAGAACATTGTTTGTGAATTGATTGCGTGATTTTTGGCCGGAAATCACAAAAAGAACCGGCGGGTCGACCCGGACCCGGGGGCCAACCCGGAAACACTTCAACCGGCTTAATTTCTAAGTGACAATATTTTTCGATCTTAAATATATGACATATAAAAACTGTTGGCGCGCAGCTTATGAGCATATGATATGTGCAATAAAATATGATATTGCCCAAAAATTGTTTAAGTAGTCACATAATATAAAACTCAACTAGTGTTAACGAACTGTATATAGACTTTGTTACTAATTTATACCAACATAGCTAAAAATGGTATTTTTCTTGAAAATTACATTTTTAAAACGAAGTATCAAACCTATAAAAATTGCGAACATCTTCATACGATACGATAACAAACTAATTAAATTTACACGAGTATATTTATACGAAACGAACAAAATTATATTTTTGTAAATATAATTTCAATCCGCCTTCAACGGGCCATATACTTTTGTAAACTTCGAAAATAAATACAAACCGAATACTTTGGACACAATTAACCGAATAAACACTTATGGATAGTTTATTTAAAACGTCCACTTACAATTATATAACCTCGCGTGTTTAGGACACTAGGAGAATTCAAGGTTGTGCAATCCACGTCGGATATTTATATTGCTCGGATAGACTCAGGTGAGTCTCACAGCCCCATTTTTACTGTTTTTAAATATTGGGGTGAGATACAATGCTTACTTGTTTTCGTGATCATATGTTATTTGATTAGTTAATTTAATTATTAACTCATGGAATTAGATGATTATTTAATTCAGTTAACTATATTAGTTACATTGTTTGGCTACCATTATTTGGTCTCGATTTTCATTGTTCGGGTATTGCACAAGTGTTTTAATTCGGGAAAGTCCTCATCATTGTATGGTTCATTAACTTAATAAGGCACGATTACTAGAAGATAGATCTATCATGGGAGTGACGTCCCCGTCCGGGTTGCTAGCTACAACCAAGTTAAAAACGGGCATTTTAGTAATTGTTATGGGTGTTGACACCGTTCGGGAGGCAGAATATCGGGTTAGGCCTTGAACCATAGCTTAGTGCAATGCAAAATCATAATAGAACATTGTTCAAAAACCTGCGTTGGTTTGTTCAATGTTTCGAAACCTGCGTTGGTTTCAGCATAGTTGGTTTCATTATTGTTTGGAAAACCTGCGTTGGTTCAAATCATTGTTTAGTGACCTTATTTGGTTAAAAATCATTGTTTGAGTAAATTGCTTAAATCATTGTTCATTTACAACATTTTATTATCGTCAGATAATCATATTGATCACATCCATGTTCATGTTAAACCTGTAAGATTCACCAGCTTTATAGCTGACCCTTTTAGCGTTGTATTCTCAGGTACTGCTATAGTAGGATCGGCCCATCAGGATCCTAGCTCGAGTCGCATGCTTTCAAACACTTGGGACCACTTTGCATTTACTTTTGTATTTTCAAATTATGTATTTGGAAATTACTTATAAATTCGCTGCTTTGTAAAACTTATTTTGGTAATGAAATTACTATTTTCAAAACGTCTCATTTAGAGTCGTTTGCTTGTACTTTGGTGCTTTGAATATTGATTAGTCACGCCCCGACCCGATTCGCTTCCGCAACCCGAAATAGGGGGTGTGACATTTTACGACACAAAGTGCGACATAAAGGGCAAAATACGACACAACATGCGACACAAGGCTTGTGTCGCATGGATGAACACCAGCCCAGAAAGTCCGGCTGTTCGCGATTTTTCCGGCCAAAACTCAATTTAAACTCGTTTTTAAGCTATAAAACTGTGTTCTAATCTTTGTAATGGACATATATAAGTTGTGTAAACATCAAAACATCAAAATATTACATAAAACTAAACAAATCTAAGTTTTTAGAAATTTCCTTACAAATGCAAATCGAAGAAGATGGAGGCCGAAAACGATGGTAGAGCTTTTGTTAATCTTGTTCCTCACTTGATGGTGGTTCCGAAAATGTAAGTTTTGTTGTCGGATTTGATGATTCCGAAATTTTGTATGAATTTGGTGAGAGTGTTTTTGGTGTGTGTGTGTTTTTGGAGAATGAAAATGAAAAAAAGAATGAAGGAGAGGTGGGGTGTAGGTGAAAGCCTCACCTCGCAGTCTCCGTCCCGTGCTCCGCGTGGTGTTCGTTTTCTCAGTCATTTAACGTTAAATATTTATTTTATTCGTTTAAATTTTCCATTTTAAATTATAAATTATTATAAAATATTTTATTGTAAAATTTTACCAGTTATCTATTTATGATATTTAAAAAGGGAAATTCGTTTTATTTGTTTGCGCGTTTGTATTTTTAATCTCGTATACATTAATTGTGTAATAAAACTTGGATACGAAATATTACAATAAATGAGATTCTGAATAAAATTGAGTTATTAGATAATATTTGTATTTCTTAATAAAATTATTCACCAACGTCCGTATTTATTGTATCGAAATTCATTCGATTTGAAACTCGTACGATTTAAATAAACCGCATAATTGTGTAGATATATATTCAACAATATATATGATAATTGATACATTAATTAGCCTAACACATAACTAATTACATGTATTAAAACTTGGTTAGGCACTAAATTCTAGTCCTAAATTGACGGTTGTCACAAATAGTCACACAAGATACAGGTTTACGTGACTTTAAAGATCATATGGTCACACATATTAACACCTATGGCCACTTTTGGCGTACTTTTGTGTGACCAAATCCCAAAGAAAAGCACTCGTTGTGTGACTAAATGTTACATAACGCCACACAAAGATAGAGTTCACGTGGCCATTGGAGGCACAATCGCCACACAAAATCCACGTTTACTTGGCTTTAAGGAGCATTTGGTCACGCTTATTAACACCTATGGCCACTTTTGGCTTCATTTTATGTGACCATATCTCCAAATTAAAACACTCATTCTGTGACAACATGTTACATAACGCCACACAAACATAGAATTCAAGTGGCCATTGGATGAACAATAGTCACATATAATACACCTTTACTTGATTTAAAAGAGCATATGGTCACACCTTTTATGGTTTTGGTCACTCTTTTTAAATGGATACCGCCACTAACGATTTAATGTGGCCGTATGCACCCTATGGTCGCGGGACCTTTAGTCACACACACGTTGAAAAACAAGCGTGACCGTAAGCATATCGTCACGCTTTTCTGGTGTGACCAAAGCCCAAATCTGTACTAGTGTCACCAAATTTGTGACCACTTTAATATGGTCACTTGTCAGTGACGAATTCCGCATTTTGGTCTCTAAACTAAATTAGCGACGGACCTTTAGTGACGAACGGTGACCACTTATATTTTGGTCTCTAAGTGACATTAGTGACCAATTTTGACTGTTAGTGACCATATTTCGTTCGTCACTAATGAGCTTTTTTTTTTGTAGTGGCGATTCATAGTGGTCATGTGCGACGATAAGCAGTTATATTAGCTAAAGAAATATGATAAATTAAAAATCCCAAACAACGCAGCAAGTTGGTATTAATAAAATGTTGCAGTCAATCGTGAGATCATAATTGAAGAGGAGCATTGATTTTGGAGATGTGGTATTGAGAAATTGAACTTTGTAATTTCATTTAAGTTGAGTTGGTCTAATTTATCTTTAACATATACTCCCTCCGTCCCAATTTAATTGTCCCCAGACAGAACTACACGCAGTTTAAGATAAACACAATAATTATTACTTACTTTTTGCACAATGACATTCTTACCCCTAACCAATTAATTTGAACTTCCTTTCACTTTTGTAATTTAATTTTTAAAGTAGGGACAATATAGTAAAAATAATCATGTTATATTTGGTAATGGACAATTAATTTGGGACATCCCAAAATGGAAATAGTGGACTATTAAACCGGGACGGAGGGAGTATATAAGGGAGTTTGAAATTTGCATAGTTTATACTTGATAAGTTATTAATTGTTGCTTATTTTCAGGATAATCGACTTCTATTATCTATTAGGTTGGAAAGTCAAGATTCAAAAATTGATTGCTAGATGAGTTCATGAATCATGATTTTTTTGATAAATTTGAATACATTATATTGTCAGTTTAATGAAGAAAAGGTTTCTTTGATTGGCTCATGACATGTTTATCAAATTTGTAAAGGCTTCAATGGCATTTGAACCAATGGTCAAATATGTTCGAAGCACTTAATTTGATATTTTTATTTGACTAAGTGTGACAGTTATAACTCTTAATAGTTATAGTGGAAGATCAATTAGTGATTCAAATGCATGTATTTTGTTTGCATTATCAATAAGCGAAATAAATGCATACGCGTTATTACAATCATAAATGCAAGACTAACTTTGCATTAACTTAAATTATTTCAAATATAGACATACACGTATTATGATCAAAAGAATATAAATACATAAAACTCTCATTTAGTAAGAAAAGCAAAAAGAGATCAAGTCCGATTCAACTGAAAATTTCTTATTTCACATCGGAATTTAAAAATGTACCCTATTAGTCCCTATTGCAACGTGCGGGCTAAAAAAACCTTGTTTGATCTAAAGAATATATATCATATATCATTGGGGATTTGGGGCCTATCATTGCGCTCTCAAGACAGATAGTTCAAAGGAGTATTTTTCCTTTACGAGTGATACCATGGTGTTACCATCTTTTGCTTGCTTATAGTCATTTACATCGTTCCATGAACAACTACACACATTTGTAGATCTTGCTATCATTAGCTCTAAGTATAGAAAGAAATATTCTATGGTGTACGTACTGATGAATTAATGAGTTAGGACGGAGTTAGGAAAAGAAATAGGATATAAAATTAGCTTTTATTGGTGTATCAAAATCGAATTTTTATCATCCAAAGCTCACTAACAATCAACTAAAAACTAGTCATCGAACAAGCATATACTCAATTTATGGTTTAAAAACTCACTTAAAAAAATACTAAAAATTAAGGAGCCTAATCTAATTTGTAGAGGATTATTTGTATTGGGATGTATAACACCCCTCATTAAGGACATCAATATTATATGATTTATCTTGGAAGCGCATATTTTAAAACACATTTCATTACTGTACCTTAAAGATAATGTACATAAACTCTTTTAATGGTTATTACACCATAGTTTAGAACTATTAAAATAT
The DNA here is from genome assembly GCA_949592205.1 of Helichrysum umbraculigerum. Classification (NCBI taxonomy): domain Eukaryota; kingdom Viridiplantae; phylum Streptophyta; class Magnoliopsida; order Asterales; family Asteraceae; genus Helichrysum; species Helichrysum umbraculigerum. The sequence continues at coordinate 108,722,465 of CATIUR010000001.1, forward strand.
AACATAGTTACTATACAAAACGGGGTATTATATAATTCTAAACATAGTTTATAACAAAATATATCAGAGTCGCCAACATCAAACATTCCTTGTTACAAGAGCATCTTCTTCCTGCAACCCACATCTCAAAATATAACCTGCAGGAAGTAAAATGAGGGATTAGCACGAAGCAAAGTGAATGGATTCATCACACACCAATTAACTTAGTTTAACTACTTGTTTACACCAAACAACTGTAAACACACAAATCAACTAATCAACAATTCAACGATGAGGATCGGTGGCTCTGGAGAATACCATAATACCCGGGTGGCTCCCCAAGAACACTTATCCAGACATATCCGTATGGCCATAACGGACGAGACCGATAGCTAACTGTTATTATAATCAAACACAGGTTCTATACACAACAAATGAATCAAGTCCCTGTGTAATTCATATAATAACCAAATAACCCAACCAACGTGTTGACCTCAATAACAACTGATGCCCGAAGGTCAAATAGCACGTAGATTCACAATCAACAATATCAATTAAATAATTCAACAAATATATCTACGTTCACTTGTTGTAACCAAACAATTACAACTAAATCAAAAGGTGAGTTCTAAATCCACTCACCGATACCTCAGCAGTCACCACACTCAGCTTCTAAGTCACTGAGTCTTTGGGGTATCTAAAACATCACATAACACACAAGTTAGTAACTTGTCATCAACTGATAACATTAATGAAATTTATAATGTTATACCGTTAATTACATCACTATTTAATCCCAAGTACAGTTTATATTCGTACTATAACCATATCATCTATTAGCTTTCCAAACAAATCTATACATTGTAAATACAACACAAAAGATAAAAACTAATTTGATCCTGTTTTAGACCATACCCGATCGGCTTGATTCTCTTAGCCGATCTGCTAAACTCTCTTACCCGATCGGTTCATCATCTGAACCGATCGGCTAACATGTTAATTTTCGATGCTTTTGTTTCGACGCAACGTGCTGTAAAGGATTTGTTCTAAATTAGCCGTATGGCTTAATCTACCCGATCGGTTAGCATTTTATAACCGATCGGCTCAACTATTATAGCCGATCGGCTATACCCTAAAACCCAGAAAACCTGCAACTTTGTTTCTGCATAACTCAGCTCGTTTTTTAACCATTTAAACACAATCAAACTCAGTTATCAAACGAATTCAAGCAGGAATTTAACATCAATGATAACTATAAACATCATATAACAACTAGTTATTAATTTGCTTTACATAAATATCAATAATACCTAAAATTTCAACATTATCAAAATCACTTACAAATAAGAATCCAAATGATGAAGATGATGAACTCAGTATGATTATATGGTTGATTCTTGCTCCAAACCACAGTTCAAGTTTGATTCAAACTTTAGTTTCTTTTAGGTTTTAGGTTTTCTTTGATTTGCTAAGGGAAAGAAGTAACTTCCCAAATTTGGGAAAGTTAAAACATATAGTCGGTCAACACAAACCCGACCCATTTAATTAGTCCCCTTTCTAATCTATTGCCTGGAACCTAAAAACCATATGCGGGAACTATTACTTTATTTTACCGTCAACTGTAACAGTTTAAAACAAGTAATATTTCATTATTCACCATAAGTCAATTGACTTATTTATCTAAGTTTCACAATAAACAATAATATCAAGTAATTTCTAAAACCATTAAATAATCAATTTAAAATAGGGAATTACCAGACCACTGGAGATGATGTTACAGGATGGGATTAGTAGTCACTTGCATAACACCAGTGGGTAGGCCTTTAAATGAACCGAACGAACACGAACGGAGTCTGTTCGTGTTCGTTCATTAAGGTTTTGACGAACAAATGAATGAACACGAACGGGTAAGCGAACGGATTTTGTTGTTCATGTTCGTTCACTAAGAAAATTTGTTTGTTCATGAACACAAACGAACGTACACGAACAAACACATAATATAATGCATTTATTCGATAATACCTTAAACGAACCTCGACAAACATAAACGAACGTATATATACACATCTACACATATATATTATAGAACTTGAAACTTTGCAATGCATATTCAATATTACAAAACGATCACAATATGAAGATAAACTCCTTTGCTTGGTCCGATAGTAGGTAAGAGCAGCAAATCTGGAACTAGTGGAGGGAGAGAGTGGAGGTGTGTTTGGAGTGGAGTGAAATATGATAGAAAAATGTGAGGTAAAAATATCTAGATGTTTAATATTATTAAATGAAAATATCTAAATATTTAATAATATTATATTTAGTATCTAGCTTAAATCAAAATAAGATATACAAATATGTATTAATTTAATTAAACTATTAGTTATTAAACGAACATTTAACCGAACGTTTACGAATATGTTATCGAACGCTCACGAACGTAAATGAACGAACGAGACATGTGTTCATATTCGTTCATATAATTAAGCGAACGTAAATTTTTGTTCATGTTCTTTCATATAACGAAACGAACGAACATAAACGAACTTCCCGTCGAACGGTTCGCAAATAGTTCGCCGAACGTTCAGTTCGCTTACAGGCCTATGAGTGGGACATTTTATTTATATCAGACGTTATTGGGCTGAAGACATTGATAAATAAGGCAATGAAAATTAGGTTGTGGGTCAAAGCCCAGAGGCTGAGGGTATGCATAAAAGCGGCATATTGACAAAGGAAAATGATTGAGAGACCTAAATTTGTGGGACTAAAAATAGACCTAAACAAAAAAACCAATATATTGTCCCTCTCATCCCCATATTGACAAAGGAAAATGATTGAGAGGCCTAAATTTGTGGGACTAAAAATAGACCTAAACAAAAAACCAATATATTGTCCCTCTCATCCCCTCTTTAGTCTTTATCACCATCTTCTCACATTTGACATTGGAAACCGACTAGAACCACATTGACAATAAAATCATATGTATCGATAAACAAAAGAGATAACAAAGATATACAACATAAAATAAACATTTCTTCTAAACTACAAATGTAGTAGCATTTTAGCTTTTCATTTTTTTAAAAAATTTATAAGACTCAATTGTAAGACTCCTCCATAATAAATTAACCAGTCACTGACCCGCGCAATGCGACGGTGATGAATAGAAAAATATGATAGTGATCCACAATTATAGTGGACATAACGATAACGATAATGATTGTATTAGATTAGATTGTTATTAGTTTTTAAGTTTCCCTTTTCTTTCTTATTTATATATTTGTTTCAATTTATTTATACTTATGCTATATTGATGATTTTAAATAATAACTGTGATGGATTGATAATTTGAATGATAGATTATATATTATAGATTATAATTTGATGTTTTAACAAAATGACTGAACTTTATTGATTGTTCATGTTAAATCATATTGAATTGATGTGTAGTGTCTAAGTTAAAATAAGCAAGTAGATAATAAGTATAGTAAGTATCTTCATATAATCTCTTTTGTGTAGCAATTTTTTGAAGTTAGATCTAATGTCAAATGAATGACATTTGAGGTTTGATTCAATGTATCTCTTTTCAACTTTTGTTGAATTAGTGTATATAAATATATATTTCTTTTTGCCAAAAAAAAAAAGCAAGTAGATAATAACGGATTCAAATTAATTAGCTTCTTTATTCATGTGTTTAGTAAGATAATTTCGCATCTTCAACATTTTAAGCATTAAGCCAAATGCTTAAATGCTTTATAAATGTTTATGATTATGATTATGATCTATAGTATTAAAATATTGTGTAATAATAACTATCGTATTACATTTAATGGGTGGGGTTCAAATGAGAATAGGATTTTGTGTGAGAATGAGGGAACCAATGATATTGTGCAATGTGTACAAAGAGAATGCTCCACATGTACAAAACCCATTTACCCCCAACATCAATTATCTCACAAATGACAAATCGAAAAATTATGAAAATTGTACCATTAAATTCAGCGTTTTATCCTCTTCGATTTGCCATCCCTCAAGGCATACTTTTGACAACTTTTTTTTTTCATTTTTTGGTGGGATTTACAAATTAGTAACACATGTGTTAGTGTTGCGTTTAGGGTTTGGGGTTTAGGGTTTATGGTTTAGGGTTTGAGGTTTGGGGTTTCTCCCCGAAACCCTAAACGCTTTACAAAACTCTAAACCCTAAATCATACTAAACCCTACTAAACCCTAAACCTTAAACCCTACTAAACCCTAAACCCGACTAAACCCTAACCCTAACACTAAACCCTAACCTTAACCACAAATTAAATGTATAACCAATCACTAACACATGTGTTACTAATTTGTACAACCTACCAAAAAATGGAAGAAATAAAAAGTTGTCGAAAGTATGCCTTGAGGGACGGCAAATCGAAGAGGAGAAAACGTTGAATTTTATGGTGCAATTTTCATGATTTTTCGACTTACCGTTTGTGAGATATTTAATTTTTAAAAATGTGGATGAGAGAGAATAAAGTGACACATGACAGAAATATGTTGGTTCCCTCATTATCACTCAAAGTTGGTGTACTCATTTGAACCTTACTCTACATTTAATAATTAACTTTTTTTTTTTCTGAATCACAAAATTTCATTCGTCAACACTTTGAATGATTCAAACGATCATATTATCCATAGTTGTTACACTCTTAGGAGTCACAAGTCGATTCTTATGAGTCGGGTTAAAAATCTAAAAAATGAGCGACTCGAATCCCAACTCTTAAATGACTTTGACTCTTACGATTCGTTTATTGACTCTTTCGAGTCTTGGCGGCTCTTACGAGTCAGAAGATCAGACACATTTTTAGTGTAATGTAATATAAAAAATAAAAGGACAAAATAAACTAAGAAAAGAATATAATCTATTATAAATAACGCAATGTATTTGACCGTTGATTGTCAGTTAACAACATAACTAATAACTCTCACTGTGTTTTAGTTCTCTCAATAACAAATATCATAAACAATAATATAAATTTACATATAAATATGTATATATTAATTGTAAAATAATGACTCTTACGAGTTACGAGTTGAGTTGAGTAGCAAGTTAAAATTTAAGATTCCGAGTCACGAGTTAATTAATAACCATGATATTATCACCAATTAATATTGTTACGATTCGCTATTATTTATTAATTTTATATTTTCACGCTGCATTGCTAGTATTTCACAATGTATTTATGCTCCCTCCGTCCCAAAATAAGTGTCTACTTTCAAAAATAACATATTAACTTTACCATTTAACCTTTAATATTTTTTTCTTATGAAAACTGATATATGGGAGTCTGTGCAAAAAACAAGGGTAAAAGTGTCTTCTTCACTATCAGACGATATAACTTCTTAAACTTCGTAAAAACTTATTGTGGACACTTATTTTAGGAAAGGTGAAACATTATGTAAAATCATGTCATTTTCTGTTAAATTTCATTATATTATATAAAAATAGCATCCTAACAACAAATAAGTCATTATCAAATAAATTTGACCTTTCACATATTAAAACAAATCAGTTCATTACAAAATAGAAACCAAGGGGGTGTTTGGGGGAGCTTATTTGTAAGCTTATTGCTTATTTGCTTATAAGCAAAAAATTTGAAGCTTATTTTGAGCCTTTGAAATTTTCTACTAAATAAGCAAATAAGCTTAGAGAATAAGCCCTTCCAAACACTAAAACTTTAGCTTATTTTGTTAGAATAAGCAAATAAGCTGATAAGCAACGCAAAAACACAAAATAAGACCACCCAAACACCCACCAAATACAATACTACAATCTTTGTGTATATGATCCCAATGCATTTTGTCAAATTGATTTAACCCAATTGGTTATTTGTGTCTTACCCCCCTCAATCTCTATATTAATGTAACCAAAATCAACTGTCAAAATTTCCATTTCTCATTTTTCAGTTTCGGCACAAGGGTTTTCTTCTTACACCGACAGGTATATCCATATTTACCCCCTTTTTTATTTTCCCAACTTGCAATTACAAACCCTAGATCTATATATAATCGTATTCATTGTATTATATTCAGACCTGATTCTGTTATTGATGTGCTTGTATTTTGCTGATTGATTGATATGTGTTTTGCTGATTGATTGATATGTGTGGCAGTTAGTATATGCTGAAATGATCCGCGTTGCTAGCGGTACGTGTTTTGCGCACTGCTACGCAAACGTTTGCATAACAGTACACAACACGCTTATGTGTACTAGTAGCAGCACGGATCATATTCGGTTTTAATTTATAAAATGAATAGTAATGGTTGAGTTAGTCTTAGTTACTATTAAAAACTTAGTTCCAGATAACAAATAATACAGAGTAACTTGGCATTTAGGTAGTTGCTAAGAGTTAAATTTCTAGTAAATGTGTCACATAGCATAAGGTTTCTTGCAATATATATGTATATATAGATATAGTTTTGCTCAATTTGCAACTAATTTTAGCTTATTGATTCAGCCGCATCAAACTATTAATGAGAGCTTCAACCAGCAATATATTGTTGCTTATAAGTATCTGAATTTACTGGAACTTAGGTTTTGATAGATTTTTATATATGGGCTAATTGTACATTTCATGGGAGGTGTAGAGGATGAAGAACCACCTGCGAAACGTGTGAAAGCGTCCTCTAATGAACTAAGAGGTCTTTCAAACGGTAAAGTAGTTAAAGAACTTTCGACTTGCTCATTTGGTACTTTAATGGCTCGACCTTTAGCGGATGAGTTAATTGGTTCAAAGGGAGTTAAGAAAGCGGAGTTTGTTAGGATCATAGCTGAAGCGTTATATTCTCTTGGGTATAGTAAAACCAGTGCGTTTCTTGAAGAAGAGTCGGGAATACGTTTGCATTCATCATTTATTACTTTATTCATCCAACAAATTCTCGATGGTAATTGGGATGAAAGTTTAGCTTCATTGCGAAAAATTGGCATAGTGGATGAAACTATAATTAAATTGGCATGCTTCATTATATTACAACAGAAGTTTCTAGAACTTTTAGATGGAGAAAAGGTAATGGATGCATTGAAGACTTTGAGGACTGAGATAGCACCACTCTCGATTAACGACATTAGAGTTCGTGAGCTCTCTTCCCTCATTTTGTCTCCTTCACGACAGGCCATAAATGGAATATCTGGTCACAATTTCGTCAAGGCAAAGGGTAGGTCAGAGTTACTTAAGGATTTGCAGAAATTATTTCCTTCAACATTAATGATACCAGAAAAAAGATTGTTACAATTAGTAGAACAAGCTATTGACTTGCAACGTAACACTTGCTTGTTTCACAATTCTTTGGTTGGGGAAACGTCAATATTAAGTGATCATCGTTGTGGAAGAGATAATATTCCTTCACAAACAGTGCAGATTCTGCATGACCACCGTGATGAAGTTTGGTACTTGAAGTATTCTAATAATGGAAAATACTTGGCCTCATCATCCAGTGATCATTCTGCAATTATTTGGGAGGTAATACTTTCTCTTCCCCTGTTAACATTTTGATTTGTTAAATTTATGTTTACTTTTACCATCTATTACTATTTTGCTTTTGGTCACTCTTTTCGTCCATGATTCTTCTTATTTCTTATGATAGGTGACAATATAGATGGGTTGGTTGGGTTTGGGTAACGGGTCAAAAATGGGTTCAGACTGAAACATGGTTTATTGGACAGGTCGAAACAGGTGGGTATGGTTGGGCTGACCTGCAAACACTTTTTTCTCCACTTCTCTAAATTTAATGTCTATAATATGATTGCAAAAGTTATGTTTTACCTAGATGAACTAAATCTCAGAATAGAACGATTTTTGAGGTTGTATGCATTAGAAAGGCTTTCTTTGACTATCAATATATTTGACATATTTGACCCTTTTGATACATTCCCCTTCTAAGTTCTAACTATTCCCTTCGAGAGAAAAATGCAACTAAACTCAACCTATTCATAATTAAGTGACTCAAAATTGGAACATCTAGTTCCGTTAATGAATTTTGTGCTTTTGTTTCGTAAAGGTTAATTTGGATGGCAGAGTCTCCCTGAAGCACAAACTAATTGGCCACCAAAAACCCGTCTCATGTGTTTCATGGAGCCCGAATGATGATCAGATCCTAACATGTGGTGTAGAGGAAGTGATCAGGCGTTGGGATGTTCCCTCTGGTGAATGCATTCATGTTTATGAGAAGGGTCTTACGGGTTCTATATCTTGTAGTTGGTCACCAGATGGGAAATGGATCTTGTCAGGTTTAACTGATAGAAGCGTGATTATGTGGGCTTTGGATGGCAAAGAAGTAGACTGTTTGAAGGGACAAAAGACACTTAAAATTTCGGATTTGCAAATGACTAATGATGGGAAGTTGATTACAATATGTAAGGAAAACATGATACTTGTTCTTGATACAGAGTCAGGGAAAGAAAGATGTATCAAGGAGGATCAAATGATAGTTTCATTTTCGTTATCAAAGGATCATAAGTTCTTACTAGTTAGTCTTGTGAATGAGGAATTACACCTGTGGAGTATCCAGGGGCGTTTTCGACTTGTTTCTAAGTACAGGGGTCATAGACGTTCACGTTTCATTGTTAGAGCTTGTTTTGGTGGATTTCAGCAAGGGTTTATTGCCAGTGGCAGTGAAGATTCTCAGGTATATATTATTGTGTACTTTAGGTGTCTAAAAATGTGATTGAATGACGTGCTTCACCCTGTCCCAAGAAATGCAAGATTTCTTATTTTAAATTGTCTTAAAAGTGCAACATATTCTTTTCCAGAAATTAGAGTGGGTAGTTTCGACCTGTATATGCTTAATGTTTTAAATGGGTTGAGTGGTGTGTGTCAAATGAGTAATTACAAAGCTTAGCTAAAATGGGGCGGGTCAAATGGGTCAATTCCCGTAAAGTCTGTTTTTAATGTTTACAACCTTCTAAATTATTATGTTCTAAGAGTTAAGTTATCATTGTAATAGTATTGCTTTTGCTATTAAAATTAACACATGCTACTTTTTAAACAATGGACAATAGAGTGTTTTGCAGTCAGGCTTGGCTTGTTTCAACCTGCTTTTAAATGACCCGTTTCAACCCAATTCTGTTACCCTACCCGTTCGACTGTCTATCATACAACCTCTACAACTTAGATATGACAATTTGGAACACTTCTATAATATGTCTGTCCCACAACCCACTTTTAAGCTATTTTGTCTTCATTAACTTAGATATTGATCTCTCTTTGTAGGTATATATATGGCACAGAGGATCCGGAGAGCTGATTGAAACATTGGAAGGCCATACAGGGGCTGTAAACTGTGTCTGTTGGAACCCTGCTAACCAGCATATGTTGGCCTCAGCTAGTGATGATCGAACAATAAGAATTTGGGGTTTAAATCATGTTGACACCAAATCAAATAGTTGCATTCCTTATTGCAATGGAACAAGTTAGAGCCTTTGATCTCATAAGAGAGGTACCAAGAATTAAGATGACTTGTTTCCTTTCTTGTTTGTTGGGTTCATGTAGATACACATGTTTCATTTTCTTACAAAACTTATTCATAATCACAGTTTGAATTGCTCACTTTACTTCGTGGTTCGTTTAATTGTGATTGTTGTAAGAGTACTTACTTCCCGATGCTTATATAGTCCCTTTAAGGTTAGTTTGAGATCTATTCAGTGTCGTGCAGTTGGTTTATGCTCATTTAGGTCTGTTTGGTTCTGTTCTGGTGTTGGATTGTGTTTACAATAATATTTATTTCGCTTCGTATTTCCTGCTATCATCATGCATAAAAAAGAGTGTGTTTAGTTTGGTTCTGTTCTGGTGTATTTATTGAAATTCATTCTCAATTGTAGAAATAACACAGGTTTGATAAAGTGAGCAGTCCTGCAATTAAGTTTGTAGTTGTCTAAAGTTAACCTTTCAAAATGGGCTAAAATCACTTGATCTGATTTTTTTGATGTTATGATTACTTGCGATATGTATCATATGATATCATCAGCAGCTGCCAGTGCCATACTTGTTGGCTGTAGGTAGCTATATGCAATACTTGCTATAATGTTCATGATATATGCCACTATAATCTTGACAAGTACCTTAGAAGTGGTAATATGTGTCCAAAGGGATGTAAATGGGTCAGCTCAGGTTGTATTTGATTTCAAATGACTAAATTCTAAAAGTTTAGCTAAAAAATTAATAATTAAAAGGGTCGACAGCCTCCCTGTCTATCTATATTGCTCACAGCATTACATAGCTGAAAAAGTATTCGAAATACAAAAACATGTGCTCATTTTCATAATCTTATGATTAATCAGTAATACACAAGCGAAATATTTAATTAAAGAATTTACAACTATGATTTGATACGATATACAAGTTCAATGCGGATGTGGACAGCATATAGTACCCACAAGTTACTGGCCGGATAGAAGTATGATCATATCTTGGAAGTTAAGCTATAGTACATCATGGTAACATTTGGTCAATCAAAATAACAAGCAAGTGGATCAACTTCAAGAAGGCATGACACCATGTTCATATCCTGCAAAAGATCATTCTTATTGTTGGTTCCCGGGACAAATGATAAACAATCAGTGTAACCACAGGTTGTTAACCATGGATCATCCAAAAACGACGTTTTATCTTGACTGTTTTTGTCTTCATTGTTGTAGGTCACTTGCTGATCTTCGTGTTTAATCTGTACATCATTGCTTACGGCTTCTGGTGATGGGTCGGCTGTGCCATTGTTTCCAGTGAGTTGTTGAACAAGGGTCTTGAAGCTTGATGAGTGAGTGATGTAAACTCGAGGCTTCAACTGGTGATGGTGGTGACGGTGGTCAGAAATTTTGAGAGAAGCTTTGCCTTCTTGCTTTCCCATACAAGTCTTTTTTGTTAGGAAATATCAATGCAGGTACAGCTTTTTGGTTCTTGCTATTTAACGGAGTAACCCAAGAGGTCTTGTGTAGGAATATATAGAAAAGACAAGATATTAGAAGATACTTATTCTAAATAATGTTTTACACACTGAACCTTTTTTTTTTTTTAATTCTTAAACCAGATTGCAAATAATTCATAATAGTATGTGTGCGCGTGTATAATTATTAGTTTCTTGAAATCCTTAAAAACTCGATGAGTTTAATCGGCTTATCAGCACATTGTGCAGTGTTGATAAGCTATTCTATCCGTTTCTTCTTTGTATCTTCGGAAACGACTCACCTATATGTAAAACGAATATGTAAAATCATAAATTCAGCGATTTAATTAGGAAAACATAGATAACATACCATGACTCCATGAGGGTCACATACATAAATTGGTCATTTGCTCATACAACTTCATGTTCAAGAGCAACATAAAGGCATCCAATACACGAGAAAATCTTTGGTCTTACAATAATAAACAGGTAACAGTCTATATAATTCATGAAGCAATATTATTGAATATCATTATCATAACTTATTTAAATAAGCAACAATAAAAGCTCTACTCAATTCTAGTTCATTTCCCTTCATCTCATGCTTCCAGATGTTTAAACCTGAAACACATTCAGATTTGTTAGCTTTAAAAAAGCTCAACACAAACATTATTCTGCTCTTACTATTTTTCAATGACGAGAACGCTACAGATTGGATAAAAATCCAAATTCTGATTAATTCTGTTAACCACAGCTAGATAAACCTTATGTAATTGATGTTTATATATAAAAAAGAAGAGTACTGTATATATACATACTTACTAATACTTAGGTAGATTCTCAGCATTCCGGCCCTCCAGTGAAAGTCCAGGAAACAAAGCCTACACATATAACACCAAGAACACAATTAATTAGATACGACCCGATATATTGATCAAATTATAGAATAATGGAATATAGGATACTATGTATGTGCCTAAAATCCATGCCTGAATGTGTGCTTAATAAGGAGATCAAGACAAGTGGCAAAATCGATGCAAAAAATAGGGAATAAGAAAATACGGAAACCACATGTAAGGAGATTAGACATGTTTTTAGACATGATTATTTAGACACATATAGCATTGCTCTTAGGTCATTTTAGGCACTCTTGACTGAATTCGGTGTGATTGGACTAGCCTAAATGAATGACACAACTGCAATAACTTGATGACATGCATAGGCATTAAAGTAGAAAGCTTACATCAATATCTTTTTGCACAGCCTTGTCCCTCTTCTTCATGTTTCTGGGTAACTTTTTTCCAGTCATGAGAAAAAAGTCCTCTTCAATCTCCTCTCTAGTGAGCATGATCGACAGTTTTGGCTTCAAGTACTTATTATCTTCAATGTTCTCTGAAGGGACTTTAGAAGTGGAGGTCTTGGATGTTTGGTTGCCAGCAGGTTTTGCTTCCGTTTCTTCTAATGGGTCAGCATCTTCTTTGGCTACTTTAGGCTTCGTATCTAGCAGGGTCTTTTTCTCATCAGCCTTTCTGGATTTGGAGCCATTTTGGTCAATGGGCTGAGGTCGGTTGGATGCCGGAGGTGACACTGCTGCACGCTGGAGCCGTGAGTTTCTCTCCTGGTTAGACCGCTTTACTTCATTATCTGACATGTCAACGCATTGTAGCTTCTTCTTGGAGCTTGAGGGACTCATTTTGTTTCTTTAATTTTTATGTAACAAACACATAAGCTTGAATTCTTAGCAAAAGTTACAATTATTTATAAGCTTTTCCGTATTAGAACTCAATATTTACATGTCATGATGAACTTGACATATAAGTAATATATCACATTATTTGTTCATTTGCAAACTATATGGCATCGCAAGTTTCAAAGTAATCGATCCTCACATGTAATGACACGCTCATGGCGTACGTACATGTGAACAATCCTCTGAAAAGTAGACTAAAAGCACACTTTACTCGCAATATCATTCCGAAAAGCATGATGTTATAGCATGTAAAGCATGTTAACTTTCAAATGGTAACCTTTTCGAATCATTAAAATACACACACTCATTCCTAAAATAGCCTATAAGTAGACGTTTTGAAGATAACTATAATGTTGTACCGACGGCATGAACTCTTTTATAAATTTCATATACCCTCTCGCCCTTTTCACAAAATGCAAGTACCATAGGCGTGAACGCTTCACATTAATTACATTACCAATTTACCATCAAAGAATTGAATCCTCACATGTTACAACCCCGGTCCTCACGCCTCATTGCATACAAGTACTATATGCATCATTCGTAAAACCAGATAAAAACATGTGTTACTTGCAACATACTGCAAACAACATAGCCTTTTGCCATGTATGTATAGTATCCAAGATTCCAACTCATATAGATTATATGATTAAATTGATGCGGATAAAGTTTAGTATCGTTTTTATGAAGAGAAAACAGTCAAGTGTGAATCTCTTATGCATGTTTCCTAACTTTTAAATCTACATGAACTACCAATTAATGATATTTTGGGTTATATACACCCTTTAATGGTCTTGTTGTTGACTTTAAGTATAAATCATGTAGGACATTGCTTAATCGTTTACATTGTCAAACTCTTATAATCGTTTACTTATTTAACTTCGTGCTTCAGATCCCCTAATGTTTAAACTTATATTAGAGGTGTTGTGAAAGAGAGAAAAAAATCAAATATAGTTAAAAAACTTGGCTGTTACAAACAGGGTGAAGATCACAGAAGTTAGGATAGATCTCAGTAAATCATGTTTTACTTTCCAGAAAGTATTCAACGTTTTAACCCAGGTTAACCCCACTGCGTCCTTATTCACTGATGCAACACCAATATATTGCTTGATGCATAAGTTTTAAATACTGTTTTAACCATCTGATACATCATTAGATATATAATGTTTTGAAGAAATAGAATAACGTTGGAGTTAAAACCAAAGACGTTGCTTCCAAAAATAAGGAGGACCAAAATGAAAGAAATCACACTGGTTGACGAATGGTGGTTCATTATACACATTTTGTCAAAATGACCCATTCCGTTCTGCCTTCTGCATAACAATCACTACATACGGAATATCATCAATAATCAAATCTAACCTTTACGCAAAGCTTAATAAACGAACCAACTAGTTTTCCATGTGAATCCGTGATCACCATGAGAGTTATTTATCAGGTTACAAAACAGTAACGTAGTTCAAAAAGTGATAAATGAGCGTAACTTTTTCAGCCCAATGTCTAAAGCCTAAAAAACCTTCTGCTTCTACTTCTTTTCAAAAGTCATTTGCTGAAGGTTCAGCAACAGATTGTCAGCATTCAACATGACCTTGTTGGATGAAGCAGCGATTATTGCCGCAATCTCTCTTGCAGCTTCAATTCTTCTGAGTGTGATAAAAGCTGGATTGTTGGCGATAGCTTGACCTATCAGCTGAGCACTCTTTGCTTCTCCCTATTTGTAGAGTAACAACAACATGCTCATGTCAGTTGATATTGTAACTAAACCTTTTAAAACCACTCTATATTGACATTGGGTATATTACTCTAGATCCGAAAAAATTTGCAACTTTTTACTTGGTTCAAGTTTAATAAAAGATTGTTCAAACACCTATAATGGCCATTAAAGAAGAAAATTTGTGATTTTTTAGTAACCTGCAAAAAATCAAATTTGGACTAAAAATCATACTGTAACAAAGAAGAACACAGCACATAATTTTTTCAAGAAAGCCAGATAAAAGAAAAGCTGCCAAAGAAATTGGACAGCGGGAGCAATTTTAGAGAGCAAATATATTTTCAATTTCATGGGAGAAGGTACAGGTGGTGACGTCGACCCTTATACAGTTATACTATCTCAGAGGTGTTTTATCTAAAGTGAGTCAAATGAAAATAATAACTAGAAGAGAACGGGCTGAAAGTCGCCCAGGCCTATTTACAATGCATATAATTTCTTTTTAAATCATTTTTAGACGTGGTAAAATGGGCGGGTTGGGAAACAGAGTCATTTCAGCGTCGGTAGAAACAGCTCAGGTCAGGTTGACCTTTAACATCTTTTTGTCCATTTCTAGATTTTTTAAAAATAATAATAATAAAAATTGACAACTAATGCACTATGATTACAAGACCTAAAGATTAACGATTATAATGTAGATCTTCAAAACAATGTTAATAGGTTGTATGCATTATAAATACAGTTTGAGCACTTTCAACCCATTTGAACGTTCCCTTTCTAGATAGGACATAGACCAAATTAACCCGTTTACAATAACTTCTTTAGATAAGTATGAATGTTCTTGCTTTTGATTAACAAGATTCCAGGTTATTAAAACATCTTATTGATAGTTGACCATCTACACTCGATGTTGCAATTTTCAAAGGATATGGCAACACTCTCACTTTCAAGCATCCCAGACCCCTTTGTATACTAGATGAACGAAACAATCTTACCTGAGCTCTGATTATGGCACTTCTCTTGTCTTGCTCAGCCTTTTCTACTACAAACTTGGCCCTCTCAGCTTCTTGTGCAGCCACTTGCTTTGCTTCAATAGCCGCAGTAAACTCCCGCCCAAAAGTCAAACTCGTAATTGACACATCATCCAATGCCATGTTGAAATTGGCTGCCCTCTCTGTTAGTATTTTTCGTATTTCCCTACTAACAGCCTATCCAACAATTGTTAATGATAAGATTTATTGTTGTTTATGTAAAAAGTAGGTAATATAGTCTTGTTTACCAACACAATCGATTTCTATTTTTACGTTAGCATCTAAAACTGAAAACATGAACAGATAATAATATTTGGCAAACCTTTAACATTCTCCATATTTAGTTTACCAGTTGGAGTAATTAATTGAATACTTTGAATTTTAAGACCGGGCTTTCATGTTCAGTTCCAGTAAAAGAATTCGCTAAAATACCTCTCTTTGGGTAATAAGCTGGCTAGCATTGTATTGTGCAACTACAGATTTCAACGTTTCATGTATAATCGAAGGCAGAACTCTCTCGTTGTAGTTTTCACCAAGAGTTCGATAAACAGCAGGCAGTTCATCTGCAACTGGACGAGTAAGCACTCTAAGGCCAATTTTCACCTGAACCACCAAATTTGAGGTCATGATAATAGCAATGGACTTATCAGTAAAATTACGATCAAAGCACAAAGTTACAAGTACTTGCAAAATTTGATCCCCCAAACATATCTATAGAAATTAGTAAAGGTGACTTATTACAAAATGGGACGGGTCGGCTTAAAACACTTTGTTCCTAATTCAACTTTTTCCTAACTAGTGCTTCAAATATGATTACAAAGAAAAATTTTAATCAGTATTGACTATAAAAAACATTTAGAAAACTGATTCAGAATGTTTTAAACATTAAAATACACCATGGACAGCTTTAATCTATTTTACCCGTCTCCTTTAAAGCTATTACTATATTAGGCCCTTTTTTTCTGTAACAGATCAACCATAACATGAATCGAACCATTCATAAGTAAACGAATCCATAATGTCACCTTTAGAGAAAAGTGTCAACAACTGACTATCTTGTAACATATAGAGATTCAATATGTGTGTGCGTGTAGAGATAGAGACTAGAAAGGGAAAGAGATCAATACCATTTGTAAATCACGGCTTCCAGAAGTACTTTCAACCAAATGGGGTCGTGCACGAACATCATAGATAATAGGTCTTTCAAACCATGGGATCACTATGTGTGTCCCCTCAGGATAAACCTATTGATCAAACACGTAAACAATTGGTGCACAATTAACATATAAAATCAAAGTACATTGTAAGGTCATCGATGCATCAAAACTCAAAAAACAAGCAGCAACATATGTGACGGATTCTCCTCTTTATTTGACTACGACATCAACCTACAGACTTAAATCTCGATTTACTTTTCATTATGCCACATTCAAAAAAAAAAAAAAAAAACCCTAAACCATCAGATCATTATGTGTTTGCCATCATTATTACCTTACATTCAGTTCTTTACGAGTTCAAATTAAGCATACATTTCTGTTTACTGTTTACCAAAAACCCTAAATTACCACAGCATCAGTATCGTATAACTACGAAGTCGCATACGGACTTCAGTTTGCTATGATAACACAAATACACAATCTTACTCGCATATAATAAGATACATAGTCAAAAATCGCAAAGAATTAACCTTATCCTTGACACCGACTAGACGATTGAAAACGATAGCACGATGTCCTCCTTCGACATTATAGAGACTATTACCAGCTGCATACAAACCGATACCAACAACAGCACCTAATTTGATCAATGCGGAAGCTGCACCACCACTAGGCATCTTAGGTATGTTTGCTTGGTTGAAATTCATCGTTTTTCCTTTCCAATACAGTTTCAAATCAAAAAATTACAGATCACTACAAATTCTAGGGTTTCGAATACATAAGTTTAAGTAAAATTCACAATAAATAGTGTTGAATTATGTTAAGGAATTTGTACCTGTAATGAAAGAGGTTCGCGGCGGCGTAAAGTGGAAGTGGAATTAGGTGAAGAGAAAGGGGAAATGGGGGTTTAAGGGTTTTTGATATCTGAAAAAAGAAATAAGTTTGTTTGTTCAACAAGTTTTAATTATTATTATTTATATTTATATTTATATTTATTAAAATTAAAATTAAAATATATTTTTTTAAATAAGAAAATGGATAAAATAAAAAGTGTAGATAAAACCCTTGTGCAAGAAATCGCATTTTTAGGGCTTTATATAGTCAAGTTATGAACTAAGAAGGCTAGTTTTATAAAGTATTATTATTTTATTATTATTATAATATTATTATTTTTATTATTAATTAATATTAGTATTTATATAGTCAAGTTATGTTTTATAACATAACATCAAAAAATTTGTGATGATTAAACTCAAAAGTGAGTCGGTAGAATTTGCTAGATGTAACATTAACTGTGTCAACGTACGTTGTTAGATGCAATGAAATATAGTTGAAAAGGCACAATTTATATAATAACTTCTTAATATTATAAGTTTAATATTCAATATTTTGGATAATTATAATTATAGATAGTGTTTATGTTTATATTAGAGTCTAGTATGTAGTTTTTTCTTATTTGAAAACTCAAACTTTTGGTTTGTAATTGGACACAAATCATTGGACCAAGCATATACAAACGAAACCGACAAAAAACTTAGAACGTCTCTAATCTATCATGCTCATTTTTTGTATTCAACGCCTTTTAAACTTTAACTGGCATCATCTTCAAAATTGTTGTGTTAACTATGAATTTATGGTATACCTGCAATTGGGTCGGGTTGGGTTGGATTTGGATCGGGTCAAAATGGGTTTGGGTCAAATCGGGTTTGGATTTAACTGGGTCAAAATATTTAGACGGGTCAAACGGGCTGGGTCGGGTGGTGTTGGGTCGAGACCCATTTTTTTCCCCTTAAAATTTTAAATTAAAATCTCGTCTAAGACCATTCCCAATGGTGTAAAAAACTGACTGAAAGCGACTGCGCAATGCCAGCTTTTTTCAAAAACTGACCGAAACTGACTGACCACTCCCATCAGTGCTCTATCACTTCATTTTTCTAGGACCCGCTGGCTAATTAATTAAACAATTAAAACACAATAATTTAAATAAAACATATTTCATTAAAATAAAAACATTACAATAATTAGAAAAAAAGGTGAATAATTAAAAAAAAGTATTTAAAAAAAAACTACAATAATTAAAAAAAAGGTACAATAATTAAAAATAAAAAAGACTAGAATTTAAATAACTAATATAATCCGAGCTTGATTCGTCCATTTCATTCGCCTTTTCATCTTGGTCTTCGTCCGAGACGTCACCTCCATACTTATCTTGGTAGAGTGTTACCACTTATTTCCGAGCACTTTTGATCATTTTGAGTTCTTTTTTAGATGTCCATTTTGGAATTTTTATACAAAGAAAACTCAAAGCTTTGTAAGCCGCTTTTTTTTCAAATTCTTTTCGGTAATCGTTTCTATTGCTTTTTGTAGCATTACAGCGGCTTGCTTGACGGCTTCAAGTGCATCTCTTTTTTCGAAATGAACACTTTTTGAAGACGAACCGGCGTCCGATGAAGCCGTACTTTTTGCCGTCTTTTGACCCGGTGAACGGCGTATGTGGTCGTCTTGGAACAACCGTTTCATGTTTGCATCAAGAGCCGTATCTACTGGGCCGTCGTCCTCATCTAGATTGGTTGCAAGAGGTTGGAACGTATATTCGTTACCCATTACGCCCGGCTAGGCAAAGAATTTTGGGTAATATTTTAGAACATTCCAACATGATTCGTAAATGTATCGACTCTTAATTTGTTGCTTAAATGCTTTTCGGGTAGCATTTAAAAAGTCATTTTCGTCGGTACCGCTTTGAGGGCAAATCTCTTTATAGTGTTTGTAGAGGGCTTGAAATGTTTTTGTGTCGTGCGAAATCTTATTCCACTTGCCGGTAAGTTGATTAAGGTTACGTTTTTGTGACACACAAGAATTGTAACCAGCTCGAATTTTACCCCAAAAAGACTCGTTTAATTGATTTTTCCATGGACGTCATTTTCGGAACAATGTATCCACCGTTCCGCTATAATTCTAGCCTCATCGTCCGTCCACCGTATTTGAACCCGTTTACCCTTTTTCTTTCCGGTTTGAGACTCGTGTTAGGATTCGGGTAGGGTGCCGGGTTCGGGTTGTGCCTCGTTGGAACTTTCTTCCAACGTTTCGGGTACGGTGAAATTAGTTTGTTGGTAATTGGGATTGGGTGTGTTTGGAGAATAGTTTGAAAATTGGTAATTCGGGTTGGGTGTATTTTGTGAAAATTGTGGGTGTGGTGGTGACCATTGTATGTGGTGGGAAAATTGTGGTTGTGGTGGTGACCATTGTGTGTTTTGGTACCATCTTTGAAATTGATAGTTATTTCTCAGGTCATCGGAAGCAAGGTTGAACGGGTTTGCAATGGGTGGGAAGGTGGCAAATCCGGAATGTTGAGACGAGGATCTGGAAGCTTGAGCGGTTGGTGAATTCGGGCTTGGTAACAGATTATTCAACTAATTTTGCCACATATCTTTGGCAATATTTTGTTGATCTTTCTTTTTGGTTTTGGGTTTTGATTTGTTGTTTTTAGACATTTTTGTGAGAGAGTTGTTGGAAGAAAGTGAAGTGTTTGGAATGGGTAAAATTGTTGAGAATTGTTGTGTGAAAGTGGGTAAAATGAAGTGTGTATTTGTGTATAAAATTGTTGTGGATTATTGTGTGAAAGTGGGTAAAATGGAGTGTATATTTATGAGAAAATTGCCCGTTTCATCCATGTGTTTGTCCAAAAATCACAATCCGTCCCTTATTTGAAGAAATATCACCAGGCATCCTTATATTCGCTCTTTTCGCTCAGTGGTAGTCTTTGACCCTAACAACGTTAAAATATTCCATTAAAACATGTCATGTGCAAGGCATGCATAGGGTATTTTTGTCATTTCCTTTGTGTCCCCACATTCCCTCATATATTCCTTTCTCTTTCTCTCATGTGTCCCACATCTTCTCTTTAATCTTTTTATTTCCCCTCATCTGAAACTAAGTTCCAGTAAGTAACAACTCACTCACCATTATCATTCACTCATTATATCATTAGAAAGAAAAATCAAATTATATTCCCAAATTAAATCATACAAACAACAAAATTCCTTATGACCTGTTAGTCAATAATAATAAGCTTTGAACTTATTATTGAGTAGTTGCGGAATCACGCTCAATAATATTTAAGAAGATCAAGAATATTAACTAACGTTATGAACACAATAAATACCGAAAGGTTCAATCTTATTAATGATATAAGACGAATACACTTGATGTATTAGGGTTAGAGAAAACCTTGAAGCTGCGCAAAACCTAATCTCTACCCATCTAGGTCTAGAGGATCTCTATTTATAACATATACAGTCCTATACAATCTCCTACGAATATGGAATAGAATAACTTTCATTACCGACTCAAACTTATCACAATATCATAAACAGTTATAACTACCATTCTGAAGCTAACAGTTGAAACTATTATACAATCAGTGGTAACTGCTTCAATTGTAATTTAAGACTAAGTACAAATACATAATCAGTGTGAACTGCTACACATATAACTAACAGTTACAATTACATAAGCAGTTTCAACTACTTACAAATATATAACTTTCAGTTGCAATTCCTTCTTCAAGCAGTTATAACTTGTCTTCTCTTCAGTTTTCTTCGATCAGTGATAACTTTGTGAAGACAGTTTTAACACGAACAATATCAGTTTTAATCACTTGTACTTGATAACCTTATTCTCATCAGTAGCAACTTCAACCCAGATCAGTTTTGACCCAACAATCTCCCCCTAAACTTATTATGTCCTTCACAGCATTAAGTTTCTTCTAATTCTCCATTATGAGCTTTACAAAATTCTTTCAAAACTTTTAATCTTTTCCTCTTTTCCTTCTCTCTATCTCCTCCTTCTTGTAAATCTGATTCAACACCATGTAAACCAAATTCTGAGCAACATCATCTATAGCAGCAGCTTGCAATCTCGCATCTCTCATACTCATCAAAAATCTGAGATTTATATCATAAATTCTATCTGTTAACATCCAAACAAATACTGCATCTTCCATAATAACATGATGTACTCCTGGTTTAGCATGATAAATTCAGTGCTTTCCTTTGCTAAATGTACTGAATTGAAATGGAAATTCTTCTGGTTCAAACATAGCTTTAATCCAATGCCAAGCAACCTTCTCAACAAGATTATCAAACTTCTTTGAATCCAAATCCTTCTCCATACCAATCTCATACATCCTAACCAAATCAATTCTACTGATCCTTTTCACTAAATCCCTGAAAGATCTCCACCAAGATACACTCCCATATGCTCTTTCAATCTTGATCTTATGAATTTTTACAGGAGTAACAAACTGTTCAATAGGCCAGTCAATAATCCCAGGCAAATCAACATTTATCACCTCTGTTTCCACTGGCTGTAACAGAATAAAATCTTTCAACTCTCCAACATTCCTTTCTAGATCAGGAATTTCATCAAGTTCTCTCTATTTCTTTTCCTTTTCTTCTTTCATTCTCTTCTCAGCTTCTTCCTTTTCTTTATGTTCCTTCTCTTCCTTTTCCTTCAATTTCTTTTCCTTTTCAATCCTTTTCTGCTCCTTTTCTTTTCTTTTCAGTTCCTTGGCTGCTTCAGAATTCAAAAATTCATCTTTGTCCCATAAAATCTGCAACCTCTCAATACTCATCTGTTTCAAAGCATGTAAAGGAATGTATCCTCCTTTAAATTTAGCAATCAAGTTCTTTTTCAATTGAGCTTTGGTTGGTGGTTTAGATGCTTTTTTTCTCCTTGCATCCTCTGCCCTCTTTTTCTTTACTTGATTTATAACACCCCTCGTTTCATTATAAACAATTAATATAATAATGGCGACTCGGAAGCGTATATTTAAAACATACTGTCAATGTACTCAAAATGTCAATAAACTTTTTCAAACTAAATACATGACATTTCAACAAACTCGGTGTTATATAATTCAAAACGTCTCTTTAGTTATCAAAATAACATCAGAGTAAAAGCCTGTCAAACATTCCATCCAGTGAAAACACTTCCTGCCCTGCCCAATATGTCCCATCTATTACAACCTGCAGGAAGAACTGTGGTGGAGTTAGCATAAAGCTAAGTGAATGAAACTATAATCAACAGTCCAACCTAGCATAACAATCTGTATACATCAAATTACAATAAACAGAAAATCAATCAATCACTCGACATCCAATCAATGTCATACACGCAACATCATGAGGATCGGTGGTCCCTGAGACACCCTAATACCGGTTTGGCACTCAAGGAACTCTTATCAATCATCTGTATTGGCCCATACCGATCTACCGATAACTTGTTGTCGATCACACACGACCTAGATCTCTAAACCAACATTTCAAGTTTCCGAGATCTCCTGTCGTCTACAACAACAACAAGCCCAACCATCAAATCAAGTTGACCTCAGAATCTTACATATTAGCTCAATCAGCCAAGTAAGCAACTATTTAAACTATCATAGCAAGATATCTCAACATATGCATCATATCAAAGTAATACTATAAATTTCTTGTTGTAAATCAAATCATTACAACTAAATCACACTGAGGTTACAGATCCACTCACCGACACCTCAGCTGCAAGCTCAGAAGTCTAATATTACTGAGCCTTCTACACATCTGAGAATACAATCAATAAACAATGAGTTAGTAACTTGTATCAACTGATAATACTTATGTAATTAACATCGTTACACAATCATAACATAATTACATGTATCAAGTGATCCCTAAGATCACAGCAACAAAAGTTCAATTCGGAACATAATCAAAAAGTCCCGAATTAAGGTCCAAAAACTGTAAAATGCCATTTTCGACTCCTAAACGACCCCGAATGGCCAAAAGCTGACTAGGCTATAGTATATAGCTTTGATCAGTGGGCCGTTTTCGAGTGACCATGTAAATTTCAGCCCAATCGAAGTTTAAAGACAATTTGTCAATTTTTCCGTGGCAAAAATCACTACTAAACACTTATGCACTTTTGAAAATTTACAAAAAGTACTGACAAACGCGATCCAGAAAACAATGGTGGGATCGCGTTCCTCTTTGTAAAATCATTCTGTGACAAATTATAACTAAGCAACGCGATCCGGACAAATTCTTGGGATCGCGTTCCCAAGAACAAAACTCGTCTAATTCCTTTTATAACTAACGAACGCGATCCTGGCTAGGGTTCTGGGATCGCGTTTGAGCGTCTTTCAGCTCAGCTTCATCCCTGTAATTGCCCAGCTCCGAATTCAAAACCATTTTTGATAAATCAAGCTTATCAAACTCAGTTCTAATGTTATAAACAACTCAAATAACATCACATAATCATCATAAAACCTTTATTACATGTTTCTAACATCCAGTTCTTCCAAATCATCAATTCACTAAATTTCAATCAAAAATCAAATTCTTAAATACATAATAACACTTACTTTTTGAAGAATAGACTGATGATAATCTGACCATGGTGAAGTTTCACGAGAATCACCACTTCCTAATTTGATTTCTAGTTTGATTTGGAGGTTTTTCTGAGAGTTTCTGTAAGTTTTAAAATGAAAATGAATAACTTTCCTAAATAGGAAAGTACATATATAGTCGGCATCACATAAACCGCCTTCAATATACGGGTATAATTTAATACCCCATCTCAATATATAGTCTGGAACCCGAAAACCATTTGCGAGTCCAAACATTTTATTGTACCGTCAACTATATTAATTTACAATAATTAATAATTCACTTATCACATTGGAATAGTCGACTCCTATTCCAATTATTTCACTAATTCAAACAATATTATTTCCAAACACATTTAAATACTAATTTAAATCAAGAAATAATATAACACAACTAGGTCCATTTCGAGGATGTTACAACTCTCCTCCCCTTAAAGAGATTTCGTCCCCGAAATCTAACCTCAATCAATCTAACTAATGTGATATAATCACATATATCTTAACATACATTTGTCCTCAATAGCAACTTACAACTATACTTAGACTGTTTGAATTCTTTCCACATGCACATATCCAAATGTACATGCTTCTATCTTTTCCTATGCACACATGCAGTGCATCTAATCAATATCATCAATCAGATATATCTTATAGACAAACACTTACTTTAACAAGTGAAACCTACAATCACTTAATCAACAATTAAAACTTAACATTACTTAATAGGTTTATGCAACCCGAAATTAGCAACATGCTAAAATCTTTAACCTATTCTCACTGTTCATCACTGTTAACAATAAAACAGCAGCAACAATATCCCAACAATAGTGTTTATTAAACCTCAATGTACCTAGCAACATTGAAATATAATTCAGCTCACGACCAACAATCAGTCTAATATACAGATCACAATCTTAAGTCTTTACCATCAAAGATCTGAAATTCAAATCTAGGTCAGCTTTTCATCCAAAAGTTTCATACCTATGCTCTTTTGTACAACCTATAATGTTCACATATCATTTCAATCATATGAAATTCTTTACTTAAAAGTAATCCAGATTCATATCACCTTAATAAGCAAAGCAGAGGTCACACTCAGTAGGTAAAACTACAATCAACAAGTACTTTGCTCAATCAACAAAAGTACTACAATCAATCTTACCTACAATCAACCAACCTCTACATTGACTTATTTCCACTTGTAATTCCTTTCATTACTACCTATCAATTGTCAACAACATCAAAGTCGACAACAACTACTGCTCAAACAATAATCACAACACTAGTGATTATACATTCCAGTACACCTATCAGTACTTTAATATTTATCTTCAAACTCTAACTAACCATCAAGTTAGAATTTATATACTATTAAACTGGTAAGACATCAAAATCTATTCTTAGCAACCAGTTATTTCAACTCAACCTTACAATCATAAACTACTAATCACAAGCCATTAGAAAATTATACAACTTTAACCACCCAATCATTCAACACTAGATCCCGTCAATCTAGCAACTAAGTCAATCTTAATCCACATATTATGATACTACAGGTCAAACATCACAATATCACATTATCAAAATATGCTACTTTCCAACACATTTCCAACAAAATCTACATCAAGTTAATCACAATTAACTAACCTCCACATATCTTATGGCATATTTTAATTCATTCTATTAAAACTTATCATGCCATTTATTATCATGTATACCACACATACATACCTACACAATTTCAAGGTTTCTCTTACTCTCTAACACATACAATTTCTTAAAATATGAACAATCATTCAATTCATATTTCCTCAATTTATCAAACAAAGATCAACTAAATCTTTAACACCATCCAATTCCAGATATACTTTCATATCATACCTTATTTGGATCTAATCCCAGTTTTTCCACTTTATCACTTACTTTACTTGTATACTATCAACAAATAACTAAAGAATTCATCCAATTCTTTCAATACTTAAGTAATTCACCATAAGGTACAAATCAACCTAGACAACTATTAATAATAACTTTCAATTATTTCTTATCTCACCTTCTTACCCAATCAAAGCTATCATCACAAGCTTCACACACTGGTAAGATTTTCTTATCACAATTCTAATCAATGTGATTTAATTATTCTAACATATCTTAGCAAATTATTACTGTCATATCAAACAATGGCTTTATATTCGTATAATTCTTTAACACATATTCAGTTCAAATATCAAATATTACTTAACTGAATACTCAATTATACTTAACACTATTTCAATTACTTAATACTAGCCTTAAGTAATGAATCAAGTTTCACAAACTTAGACAATTCATCTATCTCCTCTGGATCTTAAATGACCCCCTTCAACATAATTTAAGCAAATCTAGGAATTCAATCATATTCCATACAATCATAACATTTCAATCTATGTTAGACTATTTCAACACACACACAGTTGACTAAATGTCAACTTTGATTTAAATCAACCAATCAATAAAATCCTCTAACTGCTTTTTCTCAAGTTTGACCTATCCTCAAACCAATCACAAGCAATTAATTTTATACACAGTTCTCTATTCATGGTTTGACTTTCAAAGTTAACATACCATCAATATTAACTCACAACAAACCATTTCATCTTATATGTTCACCTTCAAACATATATTTTAAATTATTACTTTCAATAATCTTATCAATCTTTTACAAGGACAAGGTCAACCTACATCAATCTTGCCTCCATACAAGCCATTTCATATTGTATGTTTACTTTTAAACATATACTTCAAATTATTACATTCAATAATACTAGAAATTCCTCAAGCAAGACAATATCAACCTATTTCAACTTTGGCTTCATACAAGCCAAATACAAAATAGTGACTCATTTAAACACTATCAAATTCGCCTACATATAATCTATCACAATCAATCACAATTACATATTCAACACAATCAAATTAGTCACTTAGGTTTATCATCAAAGCCTCTATCAATGACAACTATCATTTACACTCTCACCTTTACAGTCTAAAGGTCACAGTTCTATCAACTGATTGTTTTCTTATCAAAACAACTATTAAACAACTTAGCATACTATCATGCTCCATTTCCAAAATCACATTACATTTCTTTTATACCAAGTAGCCTCAATAAGTTCATGTGACACAACATAATATTACAACGGTGATCAGGCGTTGCAAGATTATGTTCTTCACAATCCATTCTCAGGCTACTCTACATTATAATTATCAATGTGATCTATTCTCATCTCATATGATTTCAAATCAATCAAAATTCATTTAATAGTTTCTAACAGCTGATACATACTCAAAATCAGCTTACTACTTACATATTCAACCTTACATATGCAAGCCATCTCACATAATTTATTTTCAACAACTGAATTACTCAGTATATCTACTGGTCTGAAACCTCAAACATATGATAACCTATCATCATAATTTCAATACTTAACACAATTCAATGTCCCTACTTACTACAAAATTCAGGACACATCTTAATTAATTATCATTACTTTGACATATGCTTTACTATCAAGCATCACTGTCACAACAAGCCTACTCAATCATGTTACTATAAACATTTCATTTACTAATTCACAATTGACCTGAAAGACCTATCACTTTCTCATTCAATTTAGCTTTATCATAAGTTATTTTCCTCATAAACTTATTCATCTTGGTTTAACTCAAGTGTTTAACTACAATCAAAACATATCATGTAGTCACATAACCACATATTTTCTCAATTAGCAGTCATCCTCAAATCAAATGACACCACAGTTCTTAAACAGGATTCAAATCACACCCTGTAACCAATCTACTAATATAATACTATCAATTATCTTGTCTCACCAATAAAGACACTCCTTAGGTTCCAACATCAATCTTGCTAAAACCTTAATCAATTCTTTTCTGCTTACTTAACCACATTTCTGCATTTTCAATTCAATCAGAAATACTCACAACAATGAACAACAATAAACATCTCATTTAACATTTCTCTCCTCATGTCAACATATAGCAATCATTAGTTGACTCAAAACTGGGGAATCATATCAGTCTGACTCAATTAACTTCACAACAAAGCTTACTCAACATAACAGAGTAAACAATTCAAGTTAATTTAAATTAACACAGGCTTATCGAAGATTACCTGACAAATCTTAAACCCACGAGTGTTGAGGAAACATGAAATATACCAATCAGATACTCATGTCCCTCCGTCTCTGCAATCAAACAACAACTTCACAACTTGTTAAGGGTTAGTTCATATTCAACTAATCACTTTTCACACATCAACTAATCAACTAAACCCGCACCCATTGGAATGTTTGACTCAACTCAATCAAAGTTTAGGATTGAACATTCTATCAAGTCCAATTCACCCAAACTATTGCTCTGATACCAACTTATAACACCCATCGTTTCATTATAAACAATTAATATAATAATGGCGACTCGGAAGCGTATATTTAAAACATACTGTCAATGTACTCAAAATGTCAATAAACTTTTTCAAACTAAATACATGACATTTCAACAAACTCGGTGTTATATAATTCAAAACGTCTCTTTAGTTATCAAAATAACATCAGAGTAAAAGCCTGTCAAACATTCCATCCAGTCAAAACACTTCCTGCCCTGCCCAATATGTCCCATCTATTACAACCTACAGGAAGAACTGTGGTGGAGTTAGCATAAAGATAAGTGAATGAAACTATAATCAACAGTCCAACCTAGCATAACAATCTGTTTACATCAAATTACAATAAACAGAAAATCAATCAATCACTCGACATCCAATCAATGTCATACACGCAACATCATGAGGATCGGTGGTCCCTGAGACACCCTAATACCGGTTTGGCACTCAAGGAACTCTTATCAATCATCTGTATTGGCCCATACCGATCTACCGATAACTTGTTGTCGATCACACACGACCTAGATCTCTAAACCAACATTTCAAGTTTCCGAGATCTCCTGTCGTCTACAACAACAACAAGCCCAACCATCAAATCAAGTTGACCTCAGAATCTTACATATTAGCTCAATTAGCCAAGTAAGCAACTATTTAAACTATCATAGCAAGATATCTCAACATATGCATCATATCAAAGTAATACTATAAATTTCTTGTTGTAAATCAAATCATTACAACTAAATCACACTGAGGTTACAGATCCACTCACCGACACCTCAGCTGCAAGCTCAGAAGTCTAATATTACTGAGCCTTCTACACATCTGAGAATACAATCAATAAACAATGAGTTAGTAACTTGTATCAACTGATAATACTTATGTAATTAACATCGTTACACAATCATAACATAATTACATGTATCAAGTGACCCCTAAGATCACAGCAACAAAAGTTCAATTCGGAACATAATCAAAAAGTCCCGAATTAAGGTCCAAAAACTGTAAAATGCCATTTTCGACCCCTAAACGACCCCGAATGGCCAAAAGCTGACTAGGCTATAGTATATAGCTTTGATCAGTGGGCCGTTTTCGAGTGACCATGTAAATTTCAGCCCAATCGAAGTTTAAAGACAATTTGACAATTTTTCCGTGGCAAAAATCACTACTAAACACTTATGCACTTTTGAAAATTTACAAAAAGTACTGACAAACGCGATCCAGAAAACAATGGTGGGATCGCGTTCCTCTTTGTAAAATCATTCTGTGACAAATTATAACTAAGCAACGCGATCCGGACAAATTCTTGGGATCGCGTTCCCAAGAACAAAACTCGTCTAATTCCTTTTATAACTAACGAACACGATCCTGGCTAGGGTTCTGGGATCGCGTTTGAGCGTCTTTCAGCTCAGCTTCATCCCTGTAATTGCCCAGCTCCGAATTCAAAACCATTTTTGATAAATCAAGCTTATCAAACTCAGTTCTAATGTTATAAACAACTCAAATAACATCACATAATCATCATAAAACCTTTATAACATGTTTCTAACATCCAGTTCTTCCAAATCATCAATTCACTAAATTTCAATCAAAAATCAAATTCTTAAATACATAATAACACTTACTTTTTGAAGAATAGACTGATGATAATCTGACCATGGTGAAGTTTCACGAGAATCACCACTTCCTAATTTGATTTCTAGTTTGATTTGGAGGTTTTTCTGAGAGTTTCTGTAAGTTTTAAAATGAAAATGAATAACTTTCCTAAATAGGAAAGTACATATATAGTCGGCATCACATAAACCGCCTTCAATATACGGGTATAATTTAATACCCCATCTCAATATATAGTCTGGAACCCGAAAACCATTTGCGAGTCCAAACATTTTATTGTACCGTCAACTATATTAATTTACAACAATTAATAATTCACTTATCACATTGGAATATTCGACTCCTATTCCAATTATTTCACTAATTCAAACAATATTATTTCCAAACACATTTAAATACTAATTTAAATCAAGAAATAATATAACACAACTAGGTCCATTTCGAGGATGTTACAACTACATAACTGTAACAATCCGCTTACCATGACACAATATTGTCCGCTTTGCCCGCAGGCTCACGGCTTTGCTCTTGGCGACCACATACTTCCCAGGATGGTCACCCATCCTGAAACTGCCCTCGCTCGAGCACGCTTAACTGCCGTGCTCTTGCGACAATCTGCCACCTGTGGTCCCAAAACGCGTTGTGTCATTTAAGCGCCTTGTTACCCTTATAAGCCCCAGCATCCCTCATGTCCATGGGCGATGTGGGATCAGCCTAGGGTGTTACAACTCACCCCCCCTTAGGGACTCATCGTCCTCGATGAGGTTTGCCCCATCATCCCGACGGCACATGAGTTGCTCTGATACCATAACTGTAACAACCTGCTTACCATGACACAATATTGTCCGCTTTGCCCGCAGGCTCACGGCTTTGCTCTTGGCGACCACATACTTCCCAGGATGGTCACCCATCCTGAAACTGCCCTCGCTCGAGCACGCTTAACTGCCGTGCTCTTGCGACAATCTGCCACCTGTGGTCCCAAAACGCGTTGTGTCATTTAAGCGCCTTGTTACCCTTATAAGCCCCATCATCCCTCATGTCCATGGGCGATGTGGGATCAGCCTAGGGTGTTACATGATTAACCAAATATTCAATATCATCTTTTTTCTGTTCTCTCAACAAGTACTTGATAAACGCCAAAATGTACTAAATTATAGTACTAATTACCCCTTCGTTTAATAGGTTTCTAATGCATTTTGTGTGAATAAGATACTTATTTCGTTCATATTTGCATTTAGGAGTTTATTTGGAGCTTGGATTGAAAAGAAACGGAAAACGAGCTTATTTGGAAGAAAAGTTACTAAAAGAATAAAACATTGGACAATAGAAGATTGGATCGAGGAAAAGAAGCTAAGAGAGTGAAGATATGCAAGATTGGATTGGATTTAAGTGTAAATGAAGCTCGAATCGGAAAAAGAATGAAAGATGAGTTGAAAATGGAGGAAGAATGTAAAAGCTGAGTTTTCGGCTATGCGTTAGTATTTTGACCATAACTTCTTCATACGAACTCCGATTGAGGTGATTCAACTTGGAGAATTTAGCTAACTCAGAGGGCTACAACTTTCGTTTTTAGCACTTTTTCTGAAAATGCATCCATACGGCGTATGGATGTCCATACGCCGTATGGATTGAAAACTGGGCTGAAACTTGTTATCGCGGGCTGGACTTATGGGCTTTTGCATCCATACGCCGTATGGATGACTTTTTCAGTTATTTTAGTCCGATTTTGGGGTTTTCACTGGATAACTTCATCACCAAACCCCTAATTCGATCAGAGACGACCAGAGGGGGTTTTTCCTCCATTTGAGAGCACTTTTGAAGGTAAAAAGCAAGAGGAATCAAAGTTCTTTCAATTGGTTAATCAATTCTTCGGTTTATTGGTTCGAAATCGTTATTCTATCTCATTTGATTATGATTTCAGTTTCGTTTTCAATTCTGATTTTCTGTAATAATATGATTGGCTAAACTTTTTATGCATTTGTTTGGATAATGATACTTAGATGATGATTTGATTATTGGATTGTGGATTATATCGGATTTTATGAATGTTTATGTGTTTATTTAATGATCCTTGGTTATTGATTGATTATTAGTGATTACCTAACGTGATTTTATGATTAATTAAGATTGAGTTCTTTTTGATTATAGAATTATTGGTAGTTGTTGATTTAATTGGCGATTATTGCTGAATATATTGAGTTTGACAGGTTAGGATTAATAATTGGTAATAATCATTGATGAACAAGATAACTTTAATTAGTTATAGACTTTGTTGATTCAAGTCAAGAGAATAGATCACATAAACGGTGTTGGTTTAATTCAGAATACAATTTGGTGGGCAACGTTAAATTGAACTGTTAGCGTGTTGAAAACAACCTTGTGTCTTTCTAAATTGGGTTTAATCAACTTATCTTGTAAGGAGGGTTGGTACAATTGTCATATCACAATAAAATCCGTATGCTAGCAATTCAATAAAGTGATAATCGGATTCTAAGGAAAGTAGTCCAAACAAATGCATCTTTCTTACCATTTGAATCAAGTATCTCTATTTGATTAATTGTTTTCTTTATTATTATTTATTTCATTTCAGTTTTAATTTACAACTATATTACATAATTGTTAGCCAATTGTTCGATCGGAACTAAAACGTCCCCCTTCTATCTGTATTACTTTATTTGTGTAACAATTTCCAATTTATTTGTAATTGACATCCGTTCCTCGTGTTCGACTCGGACTTACCAAGTCTATACTGACATTCGATCAGGTATTCTTGCCTGGTTGTGTGAAAGGTATTAATAAGGTATTTCCATTTCTAAATAATAAAAAAAGACGCGCTTTCACACGCATCAAGTTTTTGGCGCAGCTGCAGGGGAGCAGTTTGATTCAATTTGATAAATTGGAATTTGTTTTCTGTATATTATTAGTTTGAATTTAGTTTTGTTTTCCTGTTATTTTGTATTATCTTGTGTTAGAGATTAGTTGATAAGTTGTTTTATATTTAAAATCTTTGTTCTACCCTTCGACCCTTCGTATTTGGAGGACGATTTCGGAGAATATCTACGATCTCTATTTGAACCACCCATCGATCAATCGGAGCTAGATTTAGAAATGGCAGATGACATCGCCAACATGACTCTCGAGGAATATTCGAGCAGAAGGCGTAGCGACCTTGGCTCAGGAGTATTGAGGCCCGCAATTGCAGAAAATGTTGAGTTCGAGATAAAGGGACAATTCCTAAAGGAGCTTAGGGAAAACCCGTTTCAAGGAGATGAGAATGAAGATGCTAACGAGCACGTGGAGAGAATAGTGGAGATCGCGGATATGTTCAGCATTCCTAACGTTACATGCGATCAAGTCATGCTCCGAATATTCCCAAGAACACTCAAGGGAGCCGCGAAAAGATGGATTACTAATGAACCAGCTGGATCCATCACCACGTGGGAAGATCTCCGCACAAAGTTTCTAATGATGTACTGCCCGCCATCCAAAACGTCGAAGATGATCAACGAGATTCGAAACTTCAAGCAAGACTTTGACGAGTCACTGCACCAAGCGTGGGAAAGGTACCAGGACTTGATGCATAAATGTCCACAGCACGACCTAAACGACCAGCAAATTATAATGATATTCTACAGGGGAGTGGATCGTGCTACAAGACAGCAATTAGATGCTCAAGGACATATCCAGAAGAAGATTCCTAGGGACGCCTTAGCAGCTATTCGCGACCAAGCAAAGCATTCTCGGTTATGGGATGATGGTTCCTCTAGGAGAAAGAGGTCAATTAGCAATGACGATGGACTATCCGTCATAACTGCTAAGCTGGACAGCATGGGAAGAGACATAAAAAAGGTGACTGAGACTGTCCATGCAATCCAAGTAGGGTGTGACAACTGTGGAGGAACGCATTTAGTCAAGGATTGTCCCGAAATGAATTCTGTAGAAGTGAGAGAGGAAGTTAAATGTGTGGAAACTCACGGAGCTTACTGCCAAGGTAGTGGGGAATTTTTCCTAAGACCATACCAGGAAGGAGGTCGCCAGTTCCGCCAGACTCAGCCAGGTCTTTTCACTAAGGAACAACCCTCAGCAACCTCCCCCGAGAAGAAATCCAATTTGGAAGAAATGATGGGGAAGTTTTTGACTGCTAACGAGAAGTTTATTGCTAAGTCTGGACAGCGGATGGACGCCATTGAAGCATTAGTTCGGAATCAAGGAGAGGCGATCAAGCAAATTGAGGGAACCATTTCCAACATAGCTAAGGTTCTCCAACAGAGAGTCCCGGGAACTTTACCAGGATGCACCGAAACCAACCCATGAGATCACGCAAAGGTTGTGACTACCAGAAGTGGAAAGGTTCATGAAAACCCTAAGTTTCAAAAGAATCATGTGTCGAAGCTTTTGCCTGAAAAGGATAAGGAAGCTGAGGTTGCCAAAAAGTTAAGGGTAGACACAAAAGATGATCAAATTGATAGGGATAAACAATATGCAAAGGATCATGCGCCACTTCCACCTTACCTAAAAGCTTTGAGGAGAGGAAAAGATGAAGCTCATTATCACCAATTTCTAGTGAATCTGAAGCAACTTCATATCAACATTCCGTTTGTGGAAGCCATTGCCCAAATGCCTAAGTATGTGAAATACTTGAAGGAGCTATTGACTAATAAGAGCAAGTTGGCAGAAGCAACTACAGTAATGATGAATGAGCGATGCTCAGCCGTGATGCAAAACAAGTTGCCACCAAAAATGAAGGATCCGGGGAGTATCACTATTCCCTGTTTAATTGGTAAGTTAGATATCGCGAATGCACTAGCGGATCTCGGGGCTAGCATATCTATTATGCCTTATACTATGTACGCTAGACTTGGGCTAGGAAAACCTAAGTCCATCCGAATGTGCATCGAGTTGGCTGATCACTCTGTTCAATACCCCAAAGGGATGGTTGAGAACGTTTTAGTCAAGGTTGATAAGTTTGTGTTTCCCTGTGACTTTGTGATTCTCGACATGGTAGAGGATCCTAAGGTGCCGATTATTCTAGGTAGACCCTTCCTTGCCACTTCTAGAGCATTGATCGATGTTTTTGATAGGAAAATAACCATGAGATTGGGGGATGAGAAGGTTGTATTTAATGTGAATGAATCTATGCAATATCCAGAATCAGTGGATGAGACTTGTTACTTTGCTAGCATGAGAGAATTATCTGAGGATGACGTAGATTTAGACCCAATGATTCTTGAAGGATGGAAGGGAAGCCTCGCGACAATCCGTGACATCGACAAGTTCGACAAATTGCCTGTGGAGATCGAGACAACGTGCGAGAAAGATTTAGAAAATGAAGGCATTAAGCTAAAGGAGAGTAAAGAGTCAATCTTGACAAATGGAATCTCGATCCAAACGGAGACGCGAATTCTAAGTCATTGTCACAATGGTCCTACTAGAGGGCATAATGGACCTAATTACATGTCACGAAAGATGTTGAAAGCGAAGGCATTACCTATAAATGATGCACGGGTTGTGGTGAAGTTCCGTAAGCGATTGTTTTCACGATTTGGAACGTCGAAGATTTGGATCAGTGATATTGAATCGCATCTTACGAATGCATAATTGGAGAAAGTGTTAGGGATGAATGCTTATGTTAACGCTCGACTATATATGGAGCGCACCAAGAAATGGCATGATTCACGCTTTAAATCAAATTGTTTATTTGAAAAAGGTGATAAGGTTCTCCTATATAGTTCTCATCTGCATTTGTTCCCTGGTAAGTTAAAGACACGCTGGACAGGACCTTTTATAATTGAAAAGGTTTATCCTTTCGGTGTTGTTGATCTGCAAGGTCATTCTGGAAAAGCTTTCAAGGTTAATGGAAGACGTTTGAAGAGATACGATGGTGATGCAAGGGACTCCAAGCGTGATTTGGAGATGAAATTGAGTTAAGTTGTGGAGCAAGATGTCGAGCTTACCGACGTGATAAACAAAAGCGCTTTCGGGAGACAACCCGTTATTTTGTTATTTTGTTTTATTGTTTTTGCTTGCAGGTTTGAACTTTGTGGGTATGTTCCCTGGAAACCCTCACGAGACTACAACTCGTCTACTCAGGATGCTGAGAGGTTTAGAGGCTTGTTGCATACGCTAAATGCAACCGTGATGCCTACGGAAGTGTGTTGTTGTAGTTTATTTCAGAACCAGTTCATTCATGAATTTTTCTTCTTAATCAGGGGAGTTTTTCTGTTTCACTTCTTTTCTATTCCCTAATATTATGTTTCTTTTTGCAATGAGGACATTGCATATTTTAAAGTGGGGGATGGGGAAAAGAAGTTCACTTGTCTTAAGTTATCAAATTGCATTTAATGGTAGATATCATTTTCAAGGGCATTCTGTATTAGTCATTTTTCAGTCTAAAATTTTCTTTTAAAATTTTAATTTTTCTTAAGTTTAGCTAATTTTGTAACAAAATTGGGGAATTCAAATGAATGAATAAATCTTAAATTGCAAATATGAGATAGTTCATAATGTGATGTATCGATAGGCAATCTATATGAAAGTTATTGAGCCATTGAATAAATTAATGTAGTAAGTAGGTTTGCCTGAGAGGATCTTTAGTAAGGTATGGCTGTTGCCTTAATTCTTATATAGTAGCGTGTTATAGCCCTCAATTCTGAAATCTTAATGGTCATCATTTGGGAATATACTGGGTGTTGTCTCCTCTGTTGTACGAAAGTACAGACCTGGTTTCCGTCAGTATATTTATTTGAAAAATAAAAAAATAAAAAAATAAAAAATGAATAAATGAATAAACCAAGGCCAAGTTAAGTCGCTTTGTTGTACTAAGGTACAGACCTGTCACCAATGTCTTGGCCTGAAAAATGATTGATTTAATTTAGATTTTCTTTATTGAGGAAAGTTGTGGTGCGTTAGTTGTATGAGGATATCATGCTATTGGGATTCGAAGGTAAAGCCTGCTAGAATAATAAGAGTTAAGCTCAATGGCTGTAATATAGATTGTTTAGGTGGACAACAATATCGGTAATCCATGTGATTTATCTTTTATGCCGAATAATAATTAGTGAAGAATTTGGTTTCCTGATAGAGTTTCTTGATTGCTAGATTTAATGAAAAATTAGTTTTAAGAGTAAAATTTGGGTTGTGAAATGCTGGCTAGTTTGTAAGTCCCAATGTTCTGATATTTTGCCTGTTCATGATTTTAACTGATAGTCTACTTGAGGACAAGTAGGATTCAAGTGGGGGATGTTTGATAAACGCCAAAATGTACTAAATTATAGTACTAATTACCCCTTCGTTTAATAGGTTTCTAATGCATTTTGTGTGAATACGATATTTATTTCGTTCATATTTGCATTTAGGAGTTTATTTGGAGCTTGGATTGAAAAGAAATGGAAAACGAGCTTATTTGGAAGAAAAGTTGCTAAAAGAATAAAACATTGGACAATAGAAGATTGGATCGAGGAAAAGAAGCTAAGAGAGTGAAGATATGCAAGATTGGATTGGATTTAAGTGTAAATGAAGCTCGAATCGGAAAAAGAATGAAAGATGAGTTGAAAAAGGAGGAAGAATGTAAAAGCTGAGTTTTCAGCTATGCGTTAGTATTTTGACCATAACTTCTTCATACGAACTCCGATTGAGGTGATTCAACTTGGAGAATTTAGCTAATTCAGAGGGATACAACTTTCGTTTTTAACACTTTTTCTGAAAATGCATCCATACGGCGTATGGATGTCCATACGCCGTATGGATTGAAAACTGGGCTGAAACTTGTTATCGCGGGCTGAACTTATGGGCTTTTGCATCCATACGCCGTATGGAATTCCATACGCCGTATCGATGACTTTTTCAGCTATTTTAGTCCGATTTTGGGGTTTTCACTGGATAACTTCATCACCAAACCCCTAATTCGATCAGAGACGACCAGAGGGGGTTTTTCCTCCATTTGAGAGCACTTTTGAAGGTAGAAAGCAAGAGGAATCAAAGTTCTTTCAATTGGTCAATCAATTCTTCGGTTTATTGGTTCGAAATAATTATTCTATCTCATTTGATTATGATTTCAGTTTCGTTTTCAATTCTGATTTTCTGTAATAACATGATTGGCTAAACTTTTTATGCATTTGTTTAGATAATGATACTTAGATGATGATTTGATTATTGGATTGTGGATTATATCGGATTTTATGAATGTTTATGTGTTTATTTAATGATCCTTGGTTATTGATTGATTATTAGTGATTACCTAACGTGATTTTATGATTAATTAAGATTGAGTTCTTTTTGATTATAGAATTATTGGTAGTTGTTGATTTAATTGGCGATTATTGCTGAATATATTGAGTTTGACAGGTTAGGATTAATAATTGGTAATAATCATTGATGAACAAGATAACTTTAATTAGTTATAGACTTTGTTGATTCAAGTCAAGAGAATAGATCACATAAATGGTGTTGGTTTAATTCAGAATACAATTTGGTGGACAACGTTAAATTGAACTGTTAGCGTGTTGAAAACAACCTTGTGTCTTTCTAAATTGGGTTTAATCAACTTATCTTGTAAGGAGGGTTGGTACAATTGTCATATCACAATAAAATCCGTATGCTAGCAATTCAATAAAGTGATAATCGGATTCTAAGGAAAGTAGTCCAAACAAATGCATCTTTCTTACCATTTGAATCAAGTATCTCTATTTGATTAATTGTTTTCTTTATTATTATTTATTTCATTTCAGTTTTAATTTACAACTATATTACATAATTGTTAGCCAATTGTTCGATCGGAACTAAAACGTCCCCATTCTATCTGTATTACTTTATTTGTGTAACAATTTCCAATTTATTTGTAATTGACATCCGTTCCTCGTGTTCGACTCGGACTTACCAAGTCTATACTGACATTCGATCAGGTATTCTTGCCTGGTTGTGTGAAAGGTATTAATAAGGTATTTCCATTTCTAAATAATAAAACAAGACGCGCTTTCACACGCATCAGTACTCATCCCATTCAGCCACCTACTCCTTTGTCATCTTTACAAACTTACCCGTGTAACACCCCCAAATTTACTGTTTAGCGGAAGCATACTTTGGGTGTTACTAATCGATAATCAAAGCACACAAGATATAGCAAACGACTCTATATGCGTCGTTTTTAACAAAATACATTAATATAAGAAATGTTTACAACATTTAAAGCTGTACATAGCTCGTGTTCGATTAAATGAGAGATTTCAGTACATAAGTACTTGTACAAAATATACTAATGCAAGAAAATCTCTAATATCTGCATGCTGACTCGAGCTATCGTAATCCTGATGGCAGTCCAACCTACTGCTGAGTACCTGTGATACATGCTAAAATGGGTCAGCTAAAGCTGGTGAGCTCACATGTTTGAAATCAGATAATATCGTATGAACCGCAAGATTTAAGTAGTGATTTGCAACCAGCAAATAAATAGTAATGTATACAGCCATGAGCACATAGTCTGAGCTTAACTCGAGGGTCGGGTCCCATATAGAGAATTCCGAGCGAGGTGCCTCCACGAGTGCCTAATCCACACTCGTCTGAACAATTATTAGTACGTCCGTTTACCCAGTTAGTGCATGCTAACCCGGACGAGGAGGGTCAATCCTATATGGTACCATATACTAATAATCACGCTACAACGTATTACCAAACTATGCTGATGGAGGGCTTTGAAATGATTTGTGGAAAACAACTCATGTAGTATATTGTAAAGTTTGTACTTGCGTTCACATGTTAAAAATAAGCATTGAATCACACCCCTGAGTTAAAAGCGGTAAAAAGAGGGGCTATGAGACTCACCTGAGTCTTGAGCGTTTAGTCAATAACGTACGGTGCTTAATCAAGCAGTGAGATGTCCGCAGACAGATAACCTGAGGGTGTCTACGACACGCGATGGTTATTTATATGAATAGGTAGTTACAAAGACTACCCCTGTAGTTGTTCGTTCAACTATAATGTCCAAATTACTACGATTTGGTTGTTCGATTAACTTGTGTTTTGAAAACGTGTACGGCCCGTTGGTGATTAGTTGTAGTAATAATCTTAACATTATTATTTTGATTTCAAATAGTTATACTTAAAAGTATTTATAAGTTTTAGGTGACGGGGGTCCGGGGGCAGCGCCCCTGGTAAGCGGGGTTCCAGGGGTGGCAACCCCTGGCGGGGTCCAAGGGGCTGGCCCCTGGTCGAGATGCCAAGTCAGCTCAAAAAATTTTTATTTCTACTAAATTGCTTTGGTGAAAAACGCATCTGGAATTTAATTTGGGGTGAAATCATGTGATAATTTTTGGGTCTCAACACTTAGTAAAAATTGGTTTGAAACCTTCTGTTTTTAGCGTCACTTATAGCGACACTTAGGGCTTAGGCGACACTCAGGAAGTGTCGCATGAAATGACGGATTCTGATTAATGGCGTCACTTGTGCAAGTGACGCATAGAGTGCGACACTTAAGGAAGTGTCGGTTGTAAGTGTCGGTACAAGTGTCATGAGTCACTAAGGTTAGTGACGGGTGAAATCAGTTCTCGATTGTAGGCGTCACTTAGACAAGTGACGCTATAAGTGTCGGTTCATAGTGACGGGTATTGAATTTGCGACACTTAGACAAGTGTCGGGAAAAAGGGGTTTTATGCGGCACTTAGGCAAGTGACGCAAAATTAGGGCTTTTAGCGACACTAAATGCGTCACTTAAGTGACGCACGAAGTGACGCTATACTGCAGTCGTCATTGCGTCACTTCGAGCTGTTGAAAACGAGTTCTCCGATGACCACTTGGTCCGATTCTTTTACCCAACCCTTATATGGACATTATAAACTTAAACAACCCATATTCAAGTAAAAATAAGTGAAATCGGAGAGTTTCGGGATTTTGTCGGAAACTTACAAATCAACGCCGTGAAAATCCGAAAAGATAGGAACGTAGATCGTGTCGAGGTGGTTCTTTTTCTCCAAAGAAGTATGACGATCCAAGGCCGTTTGATGGTGTTATTTGGCGGTTTTTAGTGGTGGTGGTGTGGTGATTTTGAAAGAAAAGTAGAGAAGGAAAGAGAGAGTGAGGTGAGAATGAGGAAAGGGGGAGGTGATGACCCCCTTTTTGGCTGATTTTTGTGGGGTCCACGGGTGTGGGCTTCACAAATTTTAACCCCGTGTATTCGCGCTCCGTGCGGTGTTCGTTTTCCCGAATATTTAAACGTTAAATAATTATTTAAAACATTTAATTATACGTTTTAAAATGAAATTAACTACTCGATAATTTAGTTGAAGTATTTTATCAAAATACTTAATATTAGAGTTATAAGATTATAACTTTAGTTTGTTACGTTTTGTTTGCGCGTTAAATCTTTAAATCGCGTAAATTGTTAACTGTATTTTACGAAACTTATATGAAATATTATCAAAATAATATTTTGAATATAATAGTGTTATTAAATAATAATATATTATTTAATAAAATCGTTCACCAACGTCCGTATTTAATTGAACCGAATTACATTCGATTTGAAACTTGTACGATTTAATCAAATCGCATAATCGTATATATTCATCAATATATATTTTGATTAATTAGCCTAACACAGAACTAATTACATGTATTTACAATTAATTAGGCCCTAATTAATAGTCTTAATTTGACGGGTGTCACAACCTGGCTCAATCTCAACCTCAATCAAATCTTCTGCATTAAGCTCATCATGCAATCTTTGAGCATACTCAGTATCATGTGCACTTGCAGCAGCTGGCATTGGTTTTGACTTTTTCAACTTTGGCTCCTCTACCAGCTTTCCCTTGCCCTTATCTTTCGGATCAATCTTTGGTAAATCTTTCTTCTCTTGAGCAGGAGTTGCAGGTTCTCTAATCTGAAATCCAGGCAAAGATGGTTGTGTAGATTGTTTCTTTGGAGTTTCAACCTTCTTTCCTTTTCCTGTTACCTTAGCAGTTTTAACTGGAACACTCTTCTTTCTACTGATATAAGTTTTATCAAACTGTTTAGCATCAGTCTTTTCTTGTTCCACTGCTACCTCAAGTTTGTTAACTTCATCACCATCATCATCATCATCAAGCTTTAACTCCTCTGTTTTCTCACCCAAATCAGCCTCTGCAGTCTTATCAACAAAATCAACTACTTCTGTATGCACAGATACCTCATCATCAGGCTCTGGTTCATTCATCTCAGGTTCCACTGATGGTGTAGGAGGTGTATGCACAAGTCTTTCCATCTCAATCTCCTCATCAACCTTTTCATCATCTTCCATTTTATCACCATAATTTGTCTAAACTTTCTCCCCCTTTTTGAAAGCATTTTGTTTAAACAGATAATCATGTTCAGCTTCAGTAGTATCATGCACAACATACCTTTTCCCTTTCTTAAGACAGTCAATCACAATCTTCTCCAATAATTGAACTCTTCTCTGCAACTGAGCAATAAGTTCATCCTGTGCTCTATTCTTCTTCCTCTCCATGACAAACTTTTACCATACATAATCAATCATAGCCGTCAATTCAGTGTTAGTTCTAGCCTCAACACCTTCAGGATGTGACTCCTTTGGTGAATCATTGACATCATCAAACTCTGACTCATGCCTAGCATGATCATCAAAGTCCCCTTGGTTCTTAGTACTGGGACCACTAGGATCATCTACAGGTGTAGAATCATACCCTAGTGTTGCCTCTGATTGGGTCTTATCAATGTTACTTCTGTCCTGCTCTGCTAGTGGCCTAGAAGCAGTAGAAGCAGCCCTTTCAGAATGGTCACCCCTCTCCTTATGGACCACATGTTGTTCTGGACCACTGTCCATTGGCTGAGATGTCTGAGCAACATGATCCTCAGACACCGGTGTTTTAGCCTTTTTGGCTCTAGTAGATTTAGCTGTTTTGGTCCCTTGTTTTCTTTTGATACCCCCAACTACTGTGGGTTGAGAAGTGGTGGGTTGATCCACTCTCTCAGCAGCTGGTTCAGCTTCAGTTGGTGGTACTGATGCTGTGGTGAAAGGTGCAGGAAGCATAGTAGAAAACAATGCTGTAACCTTCCCTGAAAATTTAGTATCTCTCTTCATATTTACAAAAACTTTAGGTTTAAAAGAGAGAATACCAATAACTTTATCCAGTACAGGTAAAGCATTAATCTGTTCATTTAAAAACAGCTGTACAAAGCGTGGATACATCAAAAATTTTATTTTTGGTTGCTCAATATTCTTGAGCATACCAGAAAATATAAGATTTGAAAAATTAAATCTTTGACCAATAGCAAGACAAACAATTGCATAAGCAATGTTGCTTCCAAACTGTTCAAAAAATGATCTTTTGGATGATAAACAGTGTAAAATAGTATGAATCATAAATCTCCACTGATGAGAAAATAAAGTCTTTTGAAAAGTAAAAACATCAAAAGAACCCTCATAACCCATCAATCGTAGAGTATCATACATAAAAGAATCATCCAGAGAGGTTATACCTGCCTCATCATCTAACTGTAACGAAGCTCTAACAGTAGCTTCAGTAATCACAACTCGAGTATCCACAACTTTTGAGACGATGCGCTTGATCCCCTGTTCCTCTTCTATCGTCGCATTCACCCAGAAATTGTTGGGTGATACAGTAAGTGCACGATATATGTGTGAAGCACGAAGAAAATCAATGATCTCAACATACTCATGTGCCTCAGCAGGTTTCATCAGATAAGCGATCATATTGTGATCCTTACCAAGTGGTAATTGAACTAGTTGACGAAGTAGATGCCATGATAATAAATCACGCAATCGAAGAGAAACGAAGATGATATACAGAATTGAGAATTGTAAAGACTAAGCGCAGTGGTTTGTATGTGTAATTTTGAAGGCGTAATGAAAAACCCTAAGTGTTGAGAGTTAAATACTGAAATTAGGTCAATGATAAACCCTAATTTGACCAGATCCCCAATTATAACTAAAACAATGTTAATTAAGAAAAATGACACGTTCAGTGGTAACTGAGAGATTTAACCAACAGTGATAACCAACACTTGGTTTTTCAAATAAATCATTTACTTAATAAAGCTAGCAGTGCTCACTTGTACAAGCAGTACCAACCGACCAAGGCAGTGTTAACTTAATACAAGTAGTACTTAAATTCTAGCAATATTAGATAAACAAAGCAGTGATTTTTTTTTTACCGAATCAGAAAAATAAACTCCAAACAAGCAGTGATAATCACTCCTGCAGTGGTTAATCTCCAAATCATAGAAGTATAACCTGCAGTGATAACAAAAACAAGCAAATACACAAATATAGTGTCAACTAAACAAAGACAGTGTTAATGTGATTATTACCACTGTTTATACATAAGTAATAAACAGTGATAACACTACACAAAAACACACAGTGTTTAATTAACAAATCAGTATTAACCCAGAAGGAAGCACTAGAAAATATTATCTATCTTATCTACAATCTATCTTATCTACAAAAGGACAATAACGCTGACGTCACTTTTGCTGATTTGTCACACTCTCAGGCCATAGCCTTGCTGACGTGTCTTCCTCTCATGAATTTGCTGATGTCACAGGTTCCAAATTGTCTTTAATCTTTTTTTAAAAGGTTAGTATTTAATAAATAAGTTTATTACTCATTAATATATTCATTGGTAATT
Source organism: Helichrysum umbraculigerum (assembly GCA_949592205.1). Taxonomy (NCBI): domain Eukaryota; kingdom Viridiplantae; phylum Streptophyta; class Magnoliopsida; order Asterales; family Asteraceae; genus Helichrysum; species Helichrysum umbraculigerum. Next base: position 108,767,115 of record CATIUR010000001.1, read on the forward strand.
GTTATTTCCTGCCATGTATACGCGAGTTCCCACAAACCTAATGCAGACGTAATTAAAATCCTTTCTTTCATTGGGCCTTTGGTGCACGCATCTCTTTGTAAGGAATATCAATGCACATCACTTTGTCATTTCCAATGAACCTTTTCCTCTGAATTGTTAAATCACTCTTTTTGGTTTATGAAAAAAAGTAAGATTGCTTATTTGATCAAAATTAGTATATACCTTTCAAAAATGCTGGTTACAGGTTTTTAATGTAATGTTTGATAAAAATACTTTCAAATCTAAAGGTTTATTTCGCCAATACATGTATTTTTTTTATTAATGTATATAGCTATATTGAGTGACATTTTTATAAGTAAAGCTCAAAAAAGGTTGTTAATAGTTAATTCATTAGTCTGTAAATGGCCTGCATGTCGAACCAAAATAGCGATTGGTTAAAACTTATTTTTTTGTTAACAGAAGAACATTTCCAACAGGCTAATTGTTTCGTTGTTTTTCTTATATTTCGAATAGTTACATATTATACAATCTACAGGAGATTGCACCCAAGTTTAGTTCACGTATTGCACAATAATAAAATTTAATTACATATTTCACTGCAGGTTCAAAAAGCTGATTATATTTCATTACATATTGTTCAATATATTACATTAGATATATAACATACTAAAAAATCTTTTTCCCTAGGACACAATAACATTAATTTCACCTACCAAATATTTGATAAAAATACTCACAATTTTTTTGGGAACTCAAATTTAGACATGACATTTTTATCAAAGTACACAAATAGCAATTATTGCAAACCATAAATTGCTTATTTCCTTATATGTCTCATCATTACCATTTGTAGCAATAGCTACATGTGTACACCTACGATTTTACAGCCATATTTCAACTAAAGCCCCTATGAAAAAGTACTTTTTCAAACTAAGTCCGTATAGTGCTCTTATAAATTTACCCTTAGTTACCAAACAACTAAAGAACCATACTCAGTTGTTTAGTTATAGAGAAAGTATTCAAATATATGAATTATAAATATGATATATACGAAAGTATTCATATATATTTATATATATCAATGAATTACAAATTCGAAGTTAAGCAGTTATACTAACTTCTGCTGTTTCCAGCATTCCTTTGTAATTTATTTAAATTATTCATCCTAGATTAAGATCCTCCACATAGGGTAAGTTTAGGAACCCTTTTAATATAAGTATGACATAACGGCCCATTCACCATGACTGAAAAAAATATAAATCTTTTATTTGTAAGTATAATTTTTGTAAATGTAAATGTGTTAACTTAATAAAAGCAAGATTTCTAACCATTATAATTCGCTATTTGGCCCATTTATTATAATAAAAAATCCATTAACTTAATCGTTTGAGAAAAATAACTATACTTAACATGAAAAATAATACATTACTATTTTATAGTTAATTTATTTTTGTTTAGTGATATTTTCTATACACTTTCATTATTACATCAGAAGATATACATTTTGTATACTTAAATTACTATTCTATATACCATTTAATAATATATTTGAAACATTGATTCAATTTCTATTAATATATTTTATGTGCAACTCGATTTTACCAAAAAGATTCTGAACTCTTTAAGTTACACACGCAACATTGATACCAAAAGCATCATTGATTGATTTGATACAAATTGTCACATATTATTATTTATCAATTTAACTAAATTCTATTCATGTTCGTATGTGTTAGTGTAGCAACATATTACATATGTTTGGTTAATAATGTTAATAATTCATACAATGTTAGCATTAAGAAGTTGGTCTATGTTTAATAATTCTATCTGTTAATACATGCATTTAAACACTTCATTTTTTATATACAAAATAAGATGTATATACTACCTTCAACTACTTCTGTAGTCAATTTTGCAATTAATTTTTAAGAAAATGGTCTTAAACTTCTTCTATTTAAGTTCACAATGTTGTTCCACTTGAAATTAGCATATCATTTCCGTATCAACTTTCAACGTTACTTGAAATTAGAAAATGGTCCTAAACTTCTTCTGTTTAATTGCTATTTAACGCATGAAAAAATATTATCCGGTGTTATTTAGTTGGTTTTGGTTATTTTTCAATCTTATTATTTACTATATTTGTTGACTTTGTTTTTCTAATTTATATAATATAATTATCATAATGCAGAAACAATTAGTATATAAATTGGCATACCGAAATAACATGATTTCCATCTATATATGGTAGATTGACCTTTAAGTAATCAATTGTAAAACCAATCCGTAATGACTTAATTTGGAGGCTCTAACTATTAATAATAAAAGTTATAATCAAGTATTTAAATAATGTGACATTACATTACATTAATATACTAAAGTACTTTTCAAATGTGAGTAATAACAACTTATGAACGAGGGTACTTCAAGCAATTACTCATACGTATATATTTATTTTGGGAGTTGACGCTAAAGACTTTATCAAATTTTAATACTACCAACATCCATATCTATCAACTTACTAGATATATTTCAACATTGATTATAGATAAATATTTGTCAATAGTAGTTACATCGGTTGAAGATTTGTTTAAATACCTATTATTATGGTTAACCATAATTAACATATCTATAAACAAGGTAAGCAATATGGTTAGATAATAAATACATCCACCTAACTAAAAAAAATCCAAATGAGTTAATTAATTAATATTGTTAAGTAACTAATCCACCTACATAATTTAAAAAAACACCATCGGTACTAACTAATTCAAAACATTGCAACTCAACTATTCAACATTAGCACAACAATAGCTGTGTTTCATCAATAATCAATAAGTAAGCTAAAAGTAAAATAGTACCCATCACTAAAATTTTATACACTTATATCTTGATGTTGCAAATGTAATATAAAAAAAACCCGTGTTTTCACGGGTCATACAACTAGTTCACAGAAAATAGTGATAAGAAAAATACTTAAGACAAATTTATCATTCCAATACTAGTAACCAAGAATGTGAATCTGCCTACATCAAAAGCTTTTGTAAACAGATCAGCAAACTGATTATCAGTATGAACTTTTAAAATTTGAATAAGCCTTTTCTCATTACAGTCTCTTATAAAATGATATCTAATCTCAATGTGCTTTGTTTTGGAATGTTTAACAGGGTTATTTATAATACTGATTGCAGAACTGTTATCAATAAAAATAGGAGTATTAAGAAAGGTAAAACCATAATCTAACATCTGATTCTGAATCCATAGCACCTGTGCACAGCAACTTGCAGCAGCCACATATTCTGCTTCTGCTGTAGATGTAGATACAGTAGTTTGTTTCTTGCATTGCCATGAAACCAATCTATCTCCTAAAAATTGACAACCTCCTGAAGTAGATTTCCTATCCAGATTAGCTCCTCCATAATCACTGTCTGTATAAGCTATCAGATCAAAAGAAGTAAGCTTTGGATACCAAAGGCCCAATTTAGGTTGACCCTTTAAATATCTAAAGATTCTTTTGACTGCATGGAGATGTGATAGCTTTGGATTAGCTTGAAATCTTGCACATAAGCACACAACAAACATGATGTCAGGCCTTGATGAAGTGAGATACATAAGAGAACCAATCATTGATCTGTAGAGATGTTCATCTACACTCTCCCCCTCAAGATCTGCATGTAATTTCTTGTGTGTTTTCACTGGTGTGCTTGCAACGTTTACATCTTTGTACCCAAACCGATCCAGTATATCATTCACATACTTACTCTGATGTATAAAGATTCCTCCCTTCTGCTGCTTCACTTGTATCCCCAAGAAGAATGTTAATTCTCCCATAGAGCTCATCTTAAACTTCTCATGCATCAGTGATTCAAACTCCTTGCAAAGACTATCCCTTGTTGAACCAAAAATAATATTATCTACATATACTTGTACTAGTAGGATATCATTCTTAATTCATTTAGTGAACAAGGTTTTATCAATTGCACCCCTTTTGAATCCATTCTTTAGCAGATAATCTGAAAAAGTCTCATACTAGGCTCTAGGTGCTTGATGTAAGCCATATAGAGCTTTTTCCAGTTTGAAAACTTTATCAGAAAATTTGGAATCTTCAAACCCTGGTGGTTGGCATACATAAACCTCTTCCTGTATAGTGCCATACAGAAAAGCACTCTTGACATCCATCTGATAAACAATAAATCCCTTGAATGAAGCATAAGCCAAAAACAATCTGATTGCCTCTATTCTTGCCACAGGTGCAAAAACTTCATCGTAATCAATTCCCTCTTCTTGTGAATATCCCTGTGCAACCAATCTAGCCTTGTTTTTGATCACTATACCTCTTTCATCTTTCTTGTTTTTGAAAATCCACTTAGTACCAATTGCCCTCTTTCCTTTAGGCAAATCAACCAATGTCCAGACTTCTTGTATCTTAAACTGAAGCAATTCCTCTTGCATAGCTTCAATCCAACTCGGATCCTTTAATGCTTCAGTAACCTTCTTTGGTTCTATTTGAGACAGAAAACAAGCAAACAAAGAAGTGTTAACTGCTTCTGTATCTAGATTTACCTCTTCCTCATTTGCTGAAGCTTCAAACACTTGACTTTGATTTCTTATTTTAACAGCAGATTCAATATCACCTATTACATTCTCAAGTGGATGATCTTTATGAGTAGTGTACTTAGATGTTGCTGTTTCTTGTATCTCCACCTCCAAGTTGGTATAATTTCCCTCCTGTCCAAACTCTTCACTTGACACTTCTCTTGAAATTCTCTTTGACAATGGAGTAGTGCTCATTAAATGCAAATAATTCATCTGACCCTGCTCCTTGTCAAGTTGCTTTGTTGGTGTCTGCTCAACATTCTCATCTAATTTTGAAAACTTCTGTGCTGGACTCATCTCACTTTCTATTTCACTATCTTCCATAATTGGTCTATCAGGATCATCGACATGAGTAGATGGTGTTTCATCTGGTTTTTCTGATTCTGAACTCTGTGATGACTTTGATTAATCAGATTCAAACACTTCTGGGGGATCAGGAGACCAAATTGGAAATAAAATATACTCCAAAGAATCATTCTTCTTTCCAGCTGACATTTCTGATTCTGTAACACCTGTACCTGCATGTGTACCTGCACTTGTACCTGCACTAGAATCTACATTTGTATATCTAAAAGCAGTGTTAAGTGCATCAATATCAAACAATGAGCCATGACCTTTTCCATCAGGATTAACAGTGTTTTCATTAAAGTGATGTTCATTGAGTCTTCTATTATCCTGGTCCTTTGATTGAATACCCTATAAGCCTTACTTTGAATAGAGTAACCAACAATTATACCCTCATATGCCTTGCTCTCAAACTTTCCTAAGTGATCTTTGGTATTTAGGATAGTACAAGGACACCCAAAAGATCTTAAGAAACTAACCAATGGTTTTCTCTTAAACAACAGTTCATATGGTGTCTTGTTATGAGGCTTGACTACTAATACCCTGTTCTGAACATAGCATGCAGTGCTAACTGCTTCTGCCCAGAAAGACATAGGTAACTTTGACTCAGATAACATAGTCCTAGCAGTCTCAATCAGTGTCCTATTCCTCCTTTCAGCTACTCCATTTTGTTGAGGGGTTCTAGGTGTACTAAACTCTCTCTTAATACCTTTAACTTCACAGAATTTATCCATCTCATGATTTTTAAATTCTGTTCCATTATCACTTCTGATGATCTTAACCTTCTTATCCAATTGATTTTCCATCTTAGTTATAAATGATCTAAGTATTTCACCTGTCTCATCTTTTGTCCTAAGAAAGAAAACCCATGTAAATCTAGTATAATCATCAATAATGACAAGGCAGTAAGATCTTTTCCCCATGCTACTTATATTGGTTGGTCCAAATAAGTCCATATGCAATAAGTGTAAGGGTGTACAGTTTGTATTCACAGATTTGGACTTAAAAGAGGATTTGTGTTGCTTTCCCTTTTGACAAGAAACACAATGGTCATCACATGAATATATCTTTTCAGGCAAACCTCTAACAAGCTTGTTTTTGACAAGTTTATTAATGGTTTTAAAATTCACGTGACACATCCTTCTATGCCACAGTTCAGATTCATTCACACTTGCTTTGGAAATAAGACAGTTTAAATCGGGTTGAGGTGTCATATTTGCTAAGTCACACTTATATACATTATCTTGCCTTAGAATTCTCATTAAAATCATGTTTTCTGGTATTTTGAATTCCTTGGACAAGATAAGGCATTCAGTGTCAGTAAAATGAACTGGGTTCTTTTTATCTGTGATTTGACTCACACATAGCAAATTATACCTTAGTTGTTCCACAAAATAAACATTATCAAAACTTAGCTTTTCACTCTGAACTGTTCCTTTGCCTGTGATCCTTCCCCCTTTAGGATTGCTTCCAAAAGCTACATATCCACCATCAAAAGATTTAAAATCATGTAGCTTTTCTTTGTCTCCAGTCATGTGCCTTGAGCAACCACTATCAATATGCCATAAGCTCTTTGGCTTGCCTTGCACAAATAATCAAAAAGAGAATTAATTTCTCTTGGGAACCCAAACCAATTTGGCTTTGGGTTTCCCTTGTGCATTCACATAATCAACTTTCTTGAAGATTATTGATTGTGATGCACTGTTGGTATTTGGACCTGTTAATTTATCAGACTTAATCGGTGTCCAAATCCAACTGATTTTAGACTTAACAGTGGTGTTTGGCTTAACAGTTTTAACTGTTTTACCATATGAAGAATCAGTGTTAAAATTGTTAACACTGTTTTTATAATTTGTTACCACTATTTTTGTCTTTTTACTTTTGGCTAAGTTTGTTATTACTGCTGCAGTAGATTTACTTGAAACAGTGTTTAACATGTTAGCCTTTGAGTGTATCTTCTGAACTCTGGCAGTATGATTAACATTAGATTGAAAATTTTGTTTGTTAATCATATTTGCTTTTGTCCATGGCTGTTTTCTAATCCTTTGAACATTCTCAGGATTATGATAACAGTCATATTGAAGATGACCCATTTTTTCACATATAAAGCAAGCCTTTTCTTTTATCACAGTGACATTGTTACCCAGTTTCTGTGAAATCATTTGATTCCAGTTTCTTTGATTACCTCTGGGTTTATGATTTTGAAAATTTTGTGAAAAAGAAGTACTTGCTTTACAGTTGCAATTAATACAGTTATTCACATCAGATTTAACAACAGGTTTATTAACTGAATTAACTCTATTACTAACATATCCTAGACCATGTTTAGATTTGTTAGTACTCAAACTCACGTTTTCTATGGCCTGTTTAGCCTTTTCCCTAAACATTTTCTTACCCTCTTCTAGTTTATCAATTTTAAGCTCAGAAACTAGACCAGTAATTACTCTCTTCACATCTTCACATGATGACTCAGACTTAGGTGATTCATATTTTACACTCTTTTCACTTTCAGATGTTCTATCACTCTGATCATCTTCTTCAGTCCAATCACTAACTTCACCTTCAACAAATATCACATCATCAGATAAACTTTTGATTGGATCAGCCTTTTTAACCTCATATGTCATTCCTTCTTTAAGTGAATTGATATCAATTTCACTTTTAGGAGGAAAGTAGGTGTGATTATAAGGTGGAGGTACATTATTGTACCCTAATTCAATCTTAAGTTTATCATGAATCTGTGAATTAAAGTTTATTGACACTCTTATATGCATGTTCTAATTAACTTATATCAAGTCTTATGCTATCTCTCTCACAAGTGACCTCAGTAAGTTTCTTAGATAACAACTCTACTTTATCTTTAAAAGTGTCTCTCTCCCATCTAGCATATTTAATGTCATATTTAAACTGTGTTGCATTGACTTCATATGCCTTTATTTGATTTTCCAGATTTTCAATGGCGCAATAGTGTGTTTACTTTTAATTTCCCACTGTTTTAATTCCTAACACACTTTTATATTATGATCCCTGTAATGTTTAACAGTTTGTTTACAAACAGCAGAACATAATTTATTTTGTACCTCATAAGGAACCTCTAACTTTTTGTCAGATTTAGCAATGGCCATGAGACATTGATTCTTCACGACATGTTCTTCTTGATCACTCCAATCCCATGTACAGCCATCCATAGAAACCAAAGCATTTGATGAAGCACCCTGAATTGGTATGTTCCTTGATTGAGTTCCATTGCTACCAACTCTTTGACCATTCCCATTGGCAGTCTGTTCTTGCTTTGGGCTTCTGCATTCTCTCGCAAAGTGTCCCATCTTATGACAGTTGAAGCATTCTATCTTACTCTTATCAAACCAACTTGCATCATTCCTTTTGTATGCAAAGTTGTTTCCTCCAGTCCTCTGCATAAACCTTTTTGCTCTCTGAGTAATCAAAGCAATCTGCCACTTAATATCCATCTCCTCTAGATCATCACCATCAAACTGTTCCAAATCTTTCATTAGTAAGTGAAGAATTCACATTACTAGCAAAGAATGATTCCAAAATCTGATCATTGGTACTATTCTGTGATGATCCACTTCCTCCAAAGACATAAGTAGAGCCTTTTTGACCTGACTCTGCTTTTGCTCCACCCATCGACATAAAAGCAGCATTGTGACTATACCCAGATGCTTGCTTCTTACTTTCTACCTCAGGCTCAAAGTTCCTCAGATCATTGTATATATCTTCTAACTCCTTGGTCTCTATATCTGTACTCTGTCTCAATCCAACAGTGTAGATTGTCCATTCATCACCTAATGATCTTAAGAACTTCCTGTTCAGATCTTCTTTATCAATCTTAACCTTGTGATTTTCCAATTCTCCAACTAATTTAGTAAACCTTTCAAAGGTTTGAGTTTAAGTTTCAATTTTCATATGGCTAAAATTTTCAAATTGTTATTTTAACAAAGATCTTTTATTCTTTTTGGTGTTATCATTACCACCAAACCTTTTCTCAATAGCCTCCATCAGAACCTTGGGATCCTCACAAGATTTAAACCTACACAGATACTCATTAGGAATGGATAGCAGCAGTGTGCTAAGAGCCTTGTATTCTGTAGATCTGATTTTTCTTTCTGCATCTGATGTTGGTGGTGGTCTTGGTTGCTTTACACCATCACCATCAAGAGTTACTGGAATACCATTGACAACAACTTCCCACATCTGATAATCTGTGAGAAGCATGTACTGCCTGATTCTGACTGATCGTGTCCCGAACGGTCGGTCAAGGAATCGCTTCCTTGTCGTTGCCGGACCTTGCGCTCGAGGCGGGCGATCGGAAGGGTGGTTTTATATTTATAGTGCAGGGAAGCCTAAGTTATACTACTACTTGTATAGTAAGCGGCAGGTATGACTCAGGTGTCGTTCTTCAAACCACAACGGGCATGGGATCTTAGGAGAATTAATTATCTTTGGTAATTCAGCTAGGGTTTTAAAACTTTTTGAGGGGTTTTGTTTTCTATTCTATGTAAATTAAAGACAGTAAATAAATGAGGAGTGAAGTCGCTGAGAGAACTATGGATTACGCGAGTGTTTGCTATGACATCGGTGTATGCTATTTAGGGGTAGTTATGAGGATTGAGGCTCTAATTACAATGAATCCTAGCAGTGCTGACTTGGGATCTCTGAACGATGTTCAACATAGTATTGTACCTACGGCCTTTTCGTGGCTTCCACGCATTTGTACTTCACCAGAGGTGGTTCCAGCGCTATACCAAGTACTAAGCCGTTTTACGATTTTTCCGATGCCTCGCCCAGTGATCCCGTATCATTACTGTATATGTCCGAATGGGCCATAGCTCTTATCCTATTACTTATCTAACGTAGAGTTGTCCACAATCAAATAAATAACATGTCACATGGAAAATAGATATGGAGTATAAGCTACACCGGAAGTTCTCCCAAATGTAGTACCAATTTAACCGACAACTAACCTCGAATCCTATTCCCCAGTCTCGGTCGTCAGAGACGTCCGTATCGTGGCACGAATTGTTGAATAAACAATAAAGTGAACAGGAGTTACCCCGCGGAGTAAGTTGGGAAAGTCTGTCTAACGATCGTTTAAATTGTTCGACATTATTTCATATAGATCATTGTAATTATTTTAGCATGTTAAACTGTTGTATGTAATTATTCTATGTTTGAAAACCTAATCATGAATCCAACAACCGCAATAGACAAATAGATACTAGCATGTAAACCCTAAAGCAACAATCAAACAAGAACATGCAGTAGTGCAACATGGATAGTTATCGGTTTATTTCAGGCAGAGTTTCTGGATTAATGGTTAAGTCACGAATGCTCCGAAAGTTATCTCAAAAGCATTCGATATATGAAATCAATTCTAATTTATCTCTAATCCTATGCTCCGTGTCTCCTATTATATATTTCAATCAGGAGAACAGCGGCCATGCCGAGTTCATCGAATCATTCAGACAAAGAATAGTTGAGGGACCTATTTCTACAATTGGCCGGATTATATCAATAGGTTTTAAACCACAGCATAAGTTGGATAAATAAAACATTTTAAGAACAAATTCATAAATTCAAACATATCCTAATTACATGCGAGCAGAGTAACAGCAAGTGTTAAAGCATAACTACCCTAGCATAACGTTTATCATAGCAAACACAGATTTATCTAGCTTATCATAGCAATTATCGTATCATGCATTTTTAAATAATCATGACAATAGCACAACATATTTAAAAATAACAAGAAAGGATAATATAATAAAACCTGATAGATGTTACAATAAATCTGCGTAACCGTAGTCTCGGAGCGACTCCGTACAAAGCTCGTAAGCTAGCTACCTACTATTTCTCCTCTAACTCCTAAGAGTAGTGCTAGAGAGAGAAAGTTACTAACTATTCTAGTGAGAGAAAGTGTGTAGTGTGTGAAATGTGAGGTGTGTTGTGAATGGTGAGGTTAACCCTCTATTTATAGGCTTCAAATTACAAATTTTACATTCAGCACCCTTGCATCTAATTATTTCTGAAACACCCCCTCGAGCTATAGAATTTGACACCAAAAGGGGCGTATTCGGTAGCAAATAGGGCGTATTCGGCACGAAATAGGGCGTATCCAGCAACAAATAGGGGGTATACCACCCCTAGAAGGGGGTATACCACCCTTTAGAGGGGGTATACGGCCTTAAAGGGGGCGTATACGGCCCTCTAGGGGTGGTATACGGCCCTCTAGGGGGTGGTGAACCCTGGGTCATGGTCTTGTACGCTGGATCGTAAGTCTTGTGCACTGGTCGTAGTTCTTGTGATCTTCGTTTGGCTCTATCTTCTTCGTTTCTTGTCAGATTTGAACGATTCTCGCGGCCACAGTTTTGTATTTTCCCGAAGATCAATATGACACAAATTAGGCCAGTTTTGCTTATTTATACGTCAGAATCGCAAGTGGATCGTTTTAGCTCTGAGTTGTTCGTTATTTTGTGCATTTTAAGTGATTTTTCGAAAGGAAGTCTAAGCTTTGGCTCATTTTACATTTTTAGCATAAAACAATGATTATTTGTTGTTTATTCAAAGATTTAAGACCCCCTTTTTTTATTCAAAGATTTGAGCCAAAATGGGCTTGGAATGGTGCATAAAAACATGGCGTTTTGAGTCAAATCAAATATCCCACACTTAGACTTTTGCTTGTCCTCAAGCAAACTCCAAATCATTCTATCCCAAAAACTTTAATTTTGCGAAAAATCATTTTTAGGGGTGAATCTTTAAATGAAGAAAAAGGTACAAAATTGAAACAAGTATTGTTCTGGTACGGAGAAGAGAGATGTTCCCATGACGTATCCAAAAGATTTATAAAATGATCGTCTTAGGCATGCTTTCAATTCTCGCAATCTTGGAATATACATGACTGGGCGATCTCACCAGGTGGTCACTCAATTCACTCAAAGTGTATCGGGTTTCCTATCATTCTAGTACAAACGAAATCGCTCATATACCAGTCATGCAGCATTCATCGTCATAAGCTTGATCGAGAATCAAATCTCCACCACTTAGACAGGGACGGCACTAATTATCACCAGACATTTGTGAGGGTTTAAAAGGGTATGGTTGGTGGTAATTTTTAAGGAAAAAGGGGTTTTGCTTACCTTAGGACCTTTTAAACTTACGAAAAACTTTACTTAGACATTCTTTTTAATGAAAACGGAAACGGATAACGATAAGGGAGGAAGATAGCTATTTTGACTTCTATCTTTGAAAACACATGGAAGATTTATATTTTCAAGAATTGGAGTTTTCGAGAGATTTGAAGCACTTAGCTTTATTTCAGATGATACATATTTATTTCTTTTTCTTCTTTTCTATATTTTTGGCTTAGAATTTCTTTGCCAAGGAATTTTCTAAGAGATTTTCTTTTTCTTACTGCCCTTTTTGAGATTCTTTACAATTTTCTAACCCTTTGACAACTTCGAATTCACTTGGTGCCAATTTTTCGCACCGCATGACTCTCGATATTTGAGTTTTTTAAGGAAACGCACACGAGAATTTTTAAGTAAGCACGAAATTTGTAAATTTTGAGGGAAAGCAAAAAGAATATCTAAATAGCATTTTTCAATAAATTTTAAAGATTCTAAGATAAGATTTTGATGGGTATGAAAGTGAGTTGGTTTAAAAATATGGGTTTTTGAGAAACGAAAAGGCTAAGGCTCAACGGGGTTTTCTAGGCGGATCATCGATACTAAAAATGAGTATCGGTAGGGTTAGGCTTGAAAAGATATGATAAAAATGGGGTTTATCCTAAGTAAATGTCCAGGTCATTTAATTGCACCTATGCCACGTATGGCACCTGTCAATATGGTCTCGAAATGCATACCAGGAGCAAGTTCTAATTCTGAATGCATGCACCGGTCACACACAACAAATGAAAGTGAAGCATTAAAATTGAATGCTTAATATAGGCTCAAGTACCTCACTGCAAATATAGGTTGTATGTACCCAGTCACGCGATGCCCCTCTTAGACTTTCATTTTAAAATCATTTAGAGTCTGACATGTTCCTACCTCTTTTTACCGACTTTTGAATACTTGCAAAAAAATTCTGTACTTCTTCTTAATTTATTGACTCAAAAACTTTTGGAAAAATCAGTCTGCTGAATGAGTAGCAAAACTACTGTCGAAGCAAGACCGTTTTTGTAGTGAAAAATTTTAAAATTTTCGGCAAAATAAGGATTTGTTTATTTACTGAGGACAATCTCGAAAAAATTTTGATTTTAACAAGTGAGCGAAGAGTATACTGCTATCCCACACTTAAAAATAAACATTGTCCTCAATGTTTCTGCACTAAGTAGGGGAGAATCCCACACTTAGAGTTTTGCATTAAGTCAAATATAAATTTCAAGTTTTCTAGATATGGGGTATTAATCCCACACTTAGAGTTTTAAGTGGGAATGAGCATATATTATCATAAGATAGATCATAAGAACTAGAGTGATACTTCCCTACGCTTTGTGAGCACTGGATGGAGGACCAGATTCGTGAAGGAGTAGTGTAAGTGATTTGCTGGAGTTTGACCAGACTTCTTTTAAAGATCATCCATTCCTACGAATACTGAGTTCTGCAAATAGCCATAAACAGAGTCAAAATAACCAAGTCTCACAGAATAGTAGTATGATAAGTCTAAAATATAAAGTAAATAAGTCTAAAACATAAAGATAATAAAGATAAACTAAGGCTCATCTAGCAGATCATCCATATCAGGGTCGAACTCAGCAACAGCAGCATCATAAGTGGCAGAGAGGGTAGCGTCATGGAGGACAGAAGAAGGTGACGGTGCATGAAGTCTGCTAGCCGCTGCGAGCATCTCGGTAGGATCAAAGTGTGAACTCTCGGGAGTCTGTACCGGAGCATCAGTAGTGCCAGCTGCAGGAGGGAAGAATGACCATGGTGGTCGAGAAGCTCTTGGACCTGACCCTAGCCTGTAAGGGAGGTCCTGAAGTCTCGGTAACCCGACTATCTCGCGGATATCAGACATCGAATCATGATGAATGGACAATGTCTGAAGGAGCGCCCAAGCAGCTGCTGGATCTGCAGTAGTGATCCCATAATCAAAGGTCGGGATCGTCTCAGATGCTGGGAAAGACTGCGGTGCAGCAGGTCTCGAATGCTCCCCTGGAGAAATCGGTACATCAGTCAAACTCTCTTCCTGAATAGTAGCCATCTTCTTCTTACCTCTGCGGGTTCCTCTTCTCGTTTTGCTTTTCTTACTGCTTTCAGCTGGGGCTTCCATCCTTAAAAACATAAATAACACAGGTAACATTTAAAGTTTATGAGGATATACAAATGCCAGAAGAACTGATGATTGTTTGTAAAATATTTTGATTTGTGAGCGTCATCAGGACTTCTGTATTTGCATATATAAATAATGAAGACTTATCCCAGATTTGTAAATTTCAAAGGCTGTCAGATAAGTAGTTATCCTGGATCACTTAGTTAGGAATGATAATACTAGATAAGATTTAAACTAAATATTAAAAATAAAAAATACTAGATAAGTAACTAGGAATAATTTGCCTTTTTTATTTTTATTCTAGGATAGGCTTGGGGTGCCTCCCAAGAGCGCTTGTTTAAGAGAGAGTCACTAGCTTGACGCTTGATACCTGGGAATAGTTCAAGGTGGCTCGAAAATGTAGACTTCCTCATTAATGGGGGAATCCTCAATGTAATGTTTCAAGCATTGACCATTAACTTTAAAGTTACCTTCCGGGGCTTCGAGTTCGACTGCACCGAAGGAAAATACCTTTGAGACTATAAATGGTCCGCTCCACCTGACTTTGAATTTTCCAGAGAACTTTTTGAAGCGTCAGTTGAAGAGAAGTACTTTGTCTCCTGGTTTAAGCTTTGATAGCTTGATTCTTGAATCATGGAACATCTTGGTTCTTTCTTTGAATTTCAGGGAGCTATCGTACGCTTTATCTCTTAACTCATCTAGTTCGTTAAGCTGCATTCTCCGATGGGATCTTATGGTGGGAATGTCTAAGTTACATTTCTTCAGTGCCTAGTATGCCTTATACTCCAACTCTATCGGTAGATGACATGCCTTACTATAAACCAGACGATATGGTGTGGTTCCTAATGGCGTTTTGTATGCTGTTCTGAATGCCCACAATGCATCATCTAATCTATCGGACCACTTTTCCCCATGGTTGAACACCGTTCGTTCTAAGATTCGCTTCAACGCCCTATTTGTCACTTCGGCTTGCCCATTGGTTTGTGGGTGATAAGCTGTTGAAGTTTTGTGAGTTACTCCGTACTGTTGCAATGTTCTCATTAGGTGAGTATTGCAGAAGTGGGTGCCACGATCACTGATTATGGCTCTCGGAGCTCCAAATCGACAAAATAGTTGTTTGAGAAACTTAGTGACGACCTTGGCATCATTTGTTGGGAGAGCTTGTGCTTCGGCCCACCTGGACACGTAATCAACTGCAACCAGAATGTATTCTTTTCCGTTAGATTTAGGGAACGGTCCCATAAAATCTAATCCCCAAATGTCGAAGACTTCACAAGCTTGGATGTTAGTAAGTGGAATTTCACTCCTTTGTGAGATACTTCCAAACCTTTGGCAAGCATCACAATGTTTTACCAAGTTGTAAGAATCTTGAAAAATGGTTGGCCAATAGAAGCCGGCGTCGTATATTTTCCGTGCGGTCTTGTTAGCTCCATGGTGGCCTCCAGTTGGTCCATGGTGGCTTTGGTAGAGGATATGTTCGGCTTCCTTCCCGTCGACGCATCTTCTGGTGATATGATCGGGACAGACCTTAAAGAGGAAAGGATCGTCCCAAAAATAATTCTTTACGTCGCGGAAGAACTTTCATCTTCGAGAAGTTGACATTCATTTCTGGACTATTCCTCCCACAAAGTAGTTGGCAAAATCAGCATACCAGTGATCGTATGATGAACGAGGTCCCTGATGGTGCTTTCCGATGTTCATGAGTTGTTCATCTGGGAACTGGTCTTGAATATCTCCTTCTTCAAGCTTTTCCATTGCTGGATTTTCCAATCTGCTGAGGTGATCTGCTGTAACGTTTTCTGCTACCTTTTTATCTTTAATTTCTATGTCGAATTCTTGTAAGAGCAGAATTCAGCGCAACAGTCTTTGCTTAGCGTCTTGCTTTTTGAAGAGATACTTAAGAGCTGAATGATCTGTTTAGACAATAGTTTTGGACAAAATAAGATAGGAACGAAATTTATCAAAAGCAAATACTACCGCTAGCAACTCCTTCTCAGTGGTTGTATAGTTCTCTTGAGCGTCCGTGAGAGTTTTGCTGGCGTAGTAAATCGGTTGAAAGTGTTTCTCCTTCCGTTGTCCTAGTACAACTCCAACTGCAAAATCACTGGCGTCGCACATGATTTCAAACGGTAAACTCCAGTCGGGGGCTACCATGATTGGTGCATGCACGAGCTGTTCCTTTAAGTAGTTAAAAGCTTTAAGACAGTCATCTGTAAAGTCAAACGGAGTATCTTTTTCGAGAAGATGAGTCATAGGTCGAGAAATCTTAGAGAAATCCTTAATAAAGCGACGGTAGAATCCGGCGTGACCTAGAAAACTTCGGATAGCTTTCACAGAAGTAGGTGGTGGAAGTTTTGAAATAGTATCAACCTTAGCTTTATCGACTTCAATTCCTTCTTTAGATATCCGATGTCCTAACACTATTCCTTCTTTCACCATAAAGTGACATTTCTCCCAATTCAGAACGAGGTTTGATTCTTCGCAACGAGTGAGCATCCTTTCTAGGTTGGAAAGACAAGATGTGAAGGAATCTCCAAAGACAGAGAAATCGTCCATAAAAACCTCCATACAATGTTCAATCATGTCATGGAAAATCGCCACCATGCATCTCTGAAAAGTAGCAGGTGCATTGCATAGCCCAAAAGGCATACGTCGGTAGGCGAAGGTTCCGTATGTACATGTGAATGTCGTCTTCTCCAGGTCCTTCGGATCGAGAGGGATTTGAAATTAGCCAGAGAAACCATCGAGGAAACAATATAACTAATTTCCTGACAATCTTTCGAGCATCTGATCAATGAACGGCAGAGGGAAGTGATCTTTGCGAGTGGCTTCGTTTAGCTTGCGATAGTCAATGCAAACCCTCCAACCGGTGACGGTTCTTGTTGGGATGAGTTCATTATGTTCGTTCGTAATCACCGTCATTCCTTCTTTCTTCGGAACAACCTGTACGGGACTGACCCGTGGAGAATCTGAAATAGGATATATCAGGCCAGCATCAAGAAGTTTGATCACCTCCTTCTTGACCACGTCTTGGATCTTCGGGTTGACTCTCCTCTGTCTCTGAACTGATGGCTTGAAGTCGTTTTCCATTAGGATTTTGTGTGTGCAGTAGTTTGGACTGATCCCTTGTATGTCAGAGATCTTCCAAGCAATTGCCTTTTTGTGTGACTTCAGAACCTGAATGAGTCTGGCTTTTTCCTCAGGCTTCAGATCTTTGGATATGATAACTGGTAAGTGTGAAGTTCCTTCGAGAAAAGCGTACTCCAGATGAGAGGGTAGTTCCTTTAGTTCCAACTCCGGTGGTTCTTCAGTAGAAGGCTTCATTCTTGCAATTTCATCTCTCTTGAGTTCATCAAACTCTGTTTGAAAGTCTGATTCTTCAAGAGGTGATTCTGATGTATTGGCTGAAGCTATTTCAACCCATTCTGCTTTATCAGAGAATGCATCATTCCTCAGCTCGTATTTGACAGTGGATGATGTAGAAGTTGCATTTTCTTCAGTAATGATGATATCGTTGTCTTCAGTAAGTGCAAACTTCTGATTTTGAGCTGATGAAGAAGTGCTTATGGTAATTTCTGGATTTGAACTTTGTGGTTCACAGTTTTAAGATAGCTGTGAATCAGGTGGTGAAAACATTACTTCCATTTCCTTGAGCGTCCTTCGAATTTCTTCCCTTGAGAGAGATGAATCATATACTTCAGGAGTCGGGTTCCTTCTTAGAAGAGTGACTGGCGTGCCATGTCCAAGCGGAGCAGTCATAATAGTTTTGAATTTCGAGCTAGGATTCTTTAAAGGAAATAGAACTTCTCTTGATGCGGTGGAAGAATTTGAGAGAGCAGAGCATAATCCCTTGCTTTCTTCACATAGTTTCCTTGTTGTGATTATAGTGTTGGGGTTGATGCTGCTTACTGCGAGAATTTCTTCCAAATGTTCTTCAATTATTTCCTGCATAGAATCTATAAGACCAAGATCTTCTCCCATAGGATGTTTCATTAGTTTATCAACATTGAAGGTGACTTCCTCAGTTCCAACTCGAAGTTTTACAGATTTTTCATTAACATCAATGACGGCCTTGGCAGTGTTTAGGAAAGGTCTGTGATGTGACTCAAATAGTCATGTTTTTAAGGGCAATATTCCGCACTTTTTGGACGTGTCTTTAGTGAAAACATTCCAAAATGATCATTATTTACTAAAATTCACTAAAATAGTCTAAATATAGGCATTGCTGCAAAAATCACCTAAAACTTCCAAATAACAAGCAAATCAGGGTAAATAAACGTGCACAAAATCCTCCGGCCTCATTTACCTTATATAGATCACATTATAACTTCATAATATGATAAAACAGGTAAAATCGAGATGGGAAAATCAAGATTCATGCAAATCGGATAAAGAACGGAGAAGACTGAGCAGTATCAGACCCTATAAAGTCATTTCGGCTATGCTTGAGCTATACACATCCAATTTCAGTGAAGTTGGCATCATTAGAAGCGTAATGGAATTTTGAAGACACAGGCGAAAGAATCAGGTCAAACGGACGCATAACGAAGGAGATACGCGCGTTTTAAGCAACGAACGAAATCAGACGGACACCGTATACGGCCGTGGCAACCGTATACGGCCTACCTAAGACCGTATACGGCCTCATACATACCGTATACGGCCCCACCAAGGCCGTATACAGCACTATGCACCCCGTATCGTGCTTCGTTTGCTTGTACGTGCTGTTTCGCGAGTTGTACGGCTGATTTTTGAGCTTTGCCTATAAATAGGGGGTCACCCCTTCTCATTCTACACACCTTAACACATTCACACATTCTCACATTTCTCTCACTTTCATTTTCTCTCTTTTTCTTTCAATTTCTCTCTCTAGCACTACTCTTAGGAGTTAGAGGAGAAAGGTTAGGGTTGAGCTTACGGTTCGAGTCTAGAGGAAGGTTTAGCTTGGTAATCTTGTTGTAACGAGTTTTTCAAGTTCAGACTATTTGTAATCCTCAGTATTACGCTGCTGTATTCCCGGTGATATCTAAACTTTACTTACTGTTATAATGTTTGTGCTTTATGTTATTTCAGTTTGTATTCTGCATATTGCCATGTTTATAGAGTAGTTTAATATTGTGATTGTTAAAATGTAGATATTAGGAGTAGGGATGATGTTAAATTAATGTTTCATTTATACGATTGGAAATTGTTATGCTGTGTATCTGGTGAAGCTTATCCTGAATATAGATCTCGTCTCTCATCACCCTTTCCAGACTTTCACGTGACTGTTGCCCTAGGATAGGATCTGATCAACCCTAATACTATGAATATACAGTTATCTCCAGTTACAGTATGAAACTATGAACTTTCCTTCAAAAGGCACGGTACTTCGTACAGCGTTGGAAACACCTCGTGTGGAGTACAAATATGTGGAAGCTAAGGAAATGCCATGGATTGTTTCATCGTGAATTACCTGGAAGTGACCCTTCTAGAACTGTGGTCTAGGAATCAAAACTGTGGAAATGCTTGTTGCACTGTACACCGTTAGTACACCTAAGATCTGGAACACTGTGGAAATGCTTAAATGCCCAGTACACCGTCTGTACATCTTGGGTTTGGAACACTTTGGAAATACCTAATTGCCCTGTACACCGTGATTATTCTTAGGGATGAACGTCTGACTGTAAAGGAGGGCCTATATTTATGATGGTTAAGTATGTGCTTCAATAGAAACAATACAGGGTAGTGTCAATCATATACCTAGACATGCAAAACCCTAATCACACCAATAGTTTAACATACACAGGATACAATCAGTATTTGCTATAATAAAAGTAAATAGACGATTAGGTGTTAAGAAAGGTCAGTAAATACAATTGCGGTCTGTTGCCTTATGCCTGATCCCTAGAACATTTAGGGTGACTTTGTCTTAGCTAAGCAAAGGCTCAGGAGGGTTTGAAAACAGCCTGATCTGATCAGAATCATGATAACCTAGGATTCCAGTGACATATGTTTCTAGGGTTTAACCTGAACGTAGGGTCCTAGTGTTTACACCGAAAGTATGTCTACTCTTTATCTGGTAAATCTCCAATCAATTTTATAATGAACATCATCCCGAAACCCTAGTTATCCAAGTTTCAGCAATCACATCTCTACCTGTCTGCTTAAACCCTAATTTCATTTCCTGTTATTTACTTTTCTGCATTTAGGATAATCATAAAACAAAACCTTCCAAACAAAAATCTATCTACCTACCCCCATCCTAATTGCGACCATAATCTTTGGTGACCCGCTTTATTTCAATTCGCTCCGATTTAAGAACGACCTCGAGTTATACTTACTGCTTGCTCCCAAGGTAGGTAGTACTTATAGTTTGAGCCCCAGCTCTTATAAATTTAAAACTCACTTTCCGCCGCTTCTGTTGCTGTTGGAACAATGACCGGAGTCAAATCCGACCGACCGATAGGAGTGACGACAAGTTTTTGGCGCCGCTGCCGGGGATCGTAGAGCGTTACGATTTGAAGCCGCCTTAGATATTCTAGCTTTTAGGAGACCCTTTCCAATTAGGTTTTCACAAACTTAGTTGGTAGTTATTTGTTTTCCTTAGAATAATTCAGATAATTTAGTTAAATTAAAAAATGAAAAATACAAAAACATATTTCTATGATTCACTTCCGTCTAGCCCCATTTCTCCACTCGCCCTCAAGACATCCGAAGAAATGATGGCCATGGATGACGCTGAGTTCTTCGCATGCTTAGAACAAGAGTTGGAATCTGACGTCTACTCTTCATCTTTATCCTCTTCCGAAGTTATCTCCGATAATTCAGACGATGAATCTAGAACTTTAGGGCAATTCTTAGACCTTGACTTAGGAACCCATGATTCTCATCAGAAGATCTCAACCTCTGCATCTAGCATTCTAAGCTACCAGGTTATACCTGCTCCTGAGATTTCATATTCCTTAGAAATCTTCTTTCAATTCCCTACTTCATCTGGTTTTGTCAAGAGTAAATCTGAACATCTTCAACCCTTTCGTTTTCCACCCATTGAAGAACGTCTTCCACCCTGGGACGAAGAAGTTTACGAATACCCTCCAAAATCACCTATCTTTTTGAACCTTGTACCCGAACCTGAGTACACCATCTATCGTGTTGTTGATAGGACTTTACCAATCAAACCTGAAGAAAATATCCGCTACGTAGGTAACTCTTTTGATCCTGATAGGAGATTGGATGTTTGTCGGGCACTTGCTAGACAACTCAAAACGTCCGACTTTCCTTTTTTGGTTGAACAAAGAGAAGTCGCTCGTAGGATAAAGAAACAGGTTGGTATTCTCCACCGTCTTCCAAACCAAAAGGAGGAAGGTATCTTCACACATTATCGAGAGCAAGAACTAAAGCTTAAATCAGAAATAGACCTACTAATGGACCTATTCGCCTGCACCGATTATCCACCGGTTTCCCAAACCCTAATTAATCGTCATGTTGCGGCCATGATTTATGAGCTTGAGTTCTGGATCAGCAAAGACCCTGCTATATCTCTCGTCATTTCTGATAAAATTCCATTCTTCGTTGACCCCGCTACTTACATGATCAACAAGTTGTTAGAAATATTCCCTGGAGCCACTGACGATAACATGGAAGCTGCTTTCTTTGCTGGAAGGAAGGATATTAACGTCTCACTCACTTTGTTATTTGCTCGGTCCAAATTTCCTTTTATTGTTTCACAAACATCTTTAATCGAAGAAATCACGGAGTCAGTTCACACTACCACCGGAGATCCCGATTCGAGAGAAGAATGGAAATTTCAACAAACCCTAGGAATGCTTCTTCATGACTTAAACCATATAGATGACGGGTCACGAAACGGAATTTCAAACCCTAAGAAAGTTAGAAAGGAATTTAACAAGTTTATTGACAATCTTCTAGATTTAGGCAAAAAGGAACGTATGTTTCTCACTGAGCACGAACGATTCTCATTACATCCCGCAGACCTAGTTGATTATGTCATTAAGATTCTCACTTGTGACTTTATTCCTCGCTACACTTTCCCTCAACCAAGAGCACCAAATTCACTTAAACAATTGCTTTTGGGCAATACTCAATAAATTTGTCCAAAAGTCGAGCTACCGACTTTATCCAAGCGCTTTTTGGGAGGCAACCCAAACTTTAGTTAATTTAGTTTTATTTTAAATATTTAGGATAAGTAATATTAGTAGTTTATTTTTAAATTTAAAAGCTTGCATTTAAAAACACAAGAAAACGTTCTTTTAAAATTCAAATTCGCGCGACACAGTAACGAATTTCAGACATTTTCAGAAAGTTCGAAAAAGTTTATTTTTAAATTTTGAAAAATTAATCTTGAATTTGTCTCGAATTTTAAAGAACACAAAAAGATTGTCTTGTTTTAAATAAAAACGTATACGATTTCGCGTACGATTCGCAATATCTTTCAGACTGCGCGTAAAGATTCAGAAAATTACGAACATACTTTTTAAAATTGTTTTATTAAAAATTTTTAAACTTTGAAATTTTACTTGTATGTTTCGTATCTTTCGCGAATTTTAAACCGCGTACGTTTAAAAGGGTATAAAAGGGATTTTTAGCCATCACATAAGACAAAAACATAAAAAAAAACTTCATCTTCTTCCCCTTTTCTCTCCCCCAAACCGTCGGCCTACACCACCTCCATCCTCAAATCTTCATTACTTCACCATTTTGCATGATTCCAAGCTCAAAATTCATCATTTTATGATCTTTCTTGCATCCACAACATCACTACATCAAGTTTAAGGTAATCCTTGACCTAATTTTGTGATTTTCATGAAACTTTAAAAATTAGGGCTTGTAACTCATTTTCATAGATTTCATGGTTAAAAGTTGCAATCTTTAGTGTTATTTCATGCTTATCTTGATGCTTAACATGATTACAAGCTTAATCTAGTGATTTGTTAGCTTAATTGCAAGATTGGAGATTAAAGTGTTGACTTTTTGGATGAACTATGACTAGTTTGACTTTTTGGTTGATTAATTGCTTATGTTGACTTTTGTTGATTGAGTTATGCTTAAATATGATAGGTTAACATGTTTTGATTAATCGTTTGCAATTAGAAAATGGTTAAGCTAGTTTTTGGTAATTAAAGTAAGCTCATTTTTGATAAAATCATCATAAACATCATTTTTACTTAAAACTTTTATTCTTAAACCATGTTTATGACTTTTCTAAACTTAAAAAGCTTACAAGATTATCAAAACAAGCTTCGGTTCATTTAATCATTCTTAAAGTTTATCACTTTAATTAATAAAGTGTATGACTTTGAAATGAAACCAACAAAAACGCCATTTTATAAAAACTACCATTTTGTCAAATAAGTTTACTTCCATTCTTTGCTTGAAATCATGTAAATAAAGCTTTATGTCTTTTGGAAGTTGCGAAAAATTGGATTGATTATTTAATTGGTAATATGCCCTTTTATGATTAATTGATTAATTGAGATAATTATATGACCTTGGATTTAAGCTCATTTAGATTGATTAACCATGAACATGAAGTTTTTAAGTTTTTAGTGCTTGGGATAATTAAGTAAGGTACCTTGTTGACTTGCTTTGATTATGCTAGGAACTTGAAGCTTTGTGCCACTTCCCCTTAGTTAGACATAAGTGGATAAAAGTTTTTGGATTTGTGATTGGTTGCGGTTAGGTTTAGCAATTTTAAAATTTCTGGATATGCCCATTTCTAAAGCCTACATTTCCAATTTTTTCTGAAAATCTGGAAGTACTTTAGCATATCCATTAATATATCACTATTATGGTCTAATCTTTTCTTGTCTTTTGTCACAGATGGATAATTGCCCACCTTCACTCAGCTACTTGGCCAAATCTTCAAAGAATAGGTCACTCATTCGCCAGTGGTTGCAGCGACCGATAGGCAGTAATCGGTATGTGGTATGGAAAGACATGATTAAGCGAGGGATCAGGGATGAGTTGAAGAGTTTGTTGATGTATGAGACCGATGGTCAAGTGAACAATGCCCTTCTCCGTCTCTTTGATATTGATGAGTATGCATACCGAGAAGTAGTGACAGAGTTCATAATGACTTACCAGCTGAATCCAAAAATGAGCGTATCCGACAAAAGAAAGATTTCATTCAGGTTTCAGAAACAGATTCATCATATCTCAGTTGCCGACTTGGGAGTGTATCTTGGTTTATATACAGAGTCTCAGGTCAACTCTGCATGGTTCAGAAATAGTATTCAATACATCTCCAGCCTACCAAACAGGAACCAAAAGGATATTTGGATGGATTTAGCAGGATCAAACTTTAGGAGCTGTGTTAAGTCATCCACTTTCATCAAGCCGGTTCATCACATCCTTCACAAGTTGCTAGCATGTTCTATATTTGGAAAGAAGGAAGGTGGAGCTGTGAGTGCCGAAGAGTTGAAGTTCATGGAAGCAATCATAGGAGGAAAGAATCTGAATGTTGCTTTCTTGATCGCTGAGAGACTTTGGGATGAGACAGACTTAGATAGGCACATGTTCATGGGGTCGATTATTACTAGATTGCTGTATAGTATGGGATTATTGACTGAGGCCCACACTGAGGAGTTTACTGTTTGTTCTCGTTCTTTGCCATTCAACTTGGAATACTGCAAGTTGATCCATCTTGTTGAGGTAGATGAGCAGAGACAGTGCCTATGGAAGAACACCAAACAGATCATTCCAGGATGTCGTCTCCCTGGGAAGCGTGTTAGAGGATCCTCACCTGTTGCAGACACTGAGGATGGCCCATCTGATAGAGCCCGAGCACCTACTACTCATGCTAGTGTCCCGTATGGAGGAGCTGAGACAGCCGAGCCACCAGCTCAGGCTACTGTTCACTACACAGATCCAGTGACCTCGCTGACACAGTATTATCTTTTGCATGCTCTTCAGGCTAGCCGTTCCCATCAGCTGTTGATTTCCAAGAAACTTGGTATTCCTGACCCGGAGCCTTACATGTACCGATGCGGTCCACCACCACCAGCCATAGCACCACCACATACATCCATCCCATCACATACCACCCATACACCATCACCCGCTATCCGGACCACACCAGTACCAGAGCAGGTCCAGTCAGTTGAGACCGAGATACCGGTAGTTCAACCAGTGATTTCTGCACCTGTGATTTCTCATCCTACCCAGCCTGTCGCCAGTGGATCTTACCGTGCTGACATAGTTTATTTGGGCACAGATGCTGTATCTTTTCACACTTTCGGGATGCTATTAAACTTGGGACCGATCTCTTCCTCAGTTGTACCGACAGAGAGCATGCTACGTTAGGCTTACATGACCTTACTAGAGCAAGCAGGGGTTACTTCGGCTATTTTGCTAGAGTGGGGCTACACTGATCCAATGAGACTGCCAGCAGCTACCCTCAGAGACATATTGATTCAGCTCAAACTGATCAATGCTGAAGAACAGGGACAGAGAGTATCTAGTGGCCAGCAGTCAGTCGCAGGACCATCTGCAGCACCAGCTCCTACTCAGCATACTGATGCACCTGACCAGGGATCCCCAGCCTCATAGTTCTACCCCATTTGCATCATTTGACTTTGGTTTTAGACATTATTACTATTATTATCTTGTGTTTGTTTGGCTACTGTTGAACCTTACTTTTGGAACTTATTTATATCAGCTACTAGTTGGTTGATCACTCTATCCGTATTTACATTATGCTATTACTTATTATGTTTTATTTTCTTTCTGTTAAATAAGTAGAAATGTTGTGATGAATGAACGTGGAAAAAGGCGAGATGACGCACTTTCAAGAAGAAAATCCGTGAAGTCAAAAGGCAACCCGAACCAGCTTTCAATATTTGCAGACTGCGAAACATTCAACATCTCATGGAGGGGCCTCGTTCTTCTCAAAACTTCCTTGTATCTAAGCACTTCAAAGAACTAAGTGTGGGATTACTCCCCACACAACAAACACTTATCGAAATCACTCCAGTTTCTTCAAAACCTAAAGTATGGAATTCTACACCATAAGAATCCCTACTTAAAAGAGTTGGATTGGATTTCTGATAACGTTGGATACATGACACTGGATAACCCCATATGAAGCTTGCTGTCCTTCAAGAAGAATGCAGAAGAAAGCTTGCTTTGACTCTCTCTTTCCTGCAAAAAATTCATAAGCTTCAAAACGTCAAAACGTTATATGGGGAGTTTCTTAACCCTCTATCCATTTCATGATCACATATATTCTGTCTTGTTAGCTTGTTATAATCTATACCCTATCCTGAGCTTATCACTAAGTGTGGGATTCAAACCCAAATTTAACACTTAAGAAATATTTTCTTACATGTTTAAACTCTAAGTCTGAGATTTTACCTCCAGTAAAAACTCAACTCAAGAGAACATTAGGGACAATGTTCCTTTAAGTGTGGGATAGCTAGGTATAGAATACCTTGGATAATTTTAGGCGATTTTTATGTCCAAAATAACATTACTCAGAAAATGTTTTCCCAATAACGAACTTTTTCAAATAAATTTTTTCAAAATTTTTTTTTTAAAAATTTAAAATTATGAGTTAAATTATGAAACTAAACTCTAAGTTTTTGAGTTAAATACTTTCGAAAAGAATCATTCTCAAATATGAGTAAGGTATTTTGAAATATAGGGAAAATAAGGTAGAAATTTCTCGAGCAAGAAACAATAATCTGAAAGGAGCATGGCTAGGCACATACAACCCTATTTTGTAGTGAGGTATCTTGAGCCTAAAAGCATTCATCCTTAATGCTTCACTTTCATTTCTTGTGTGTGCCGATGCTTGCATCTCTGAATTAGAACTTGCTCCATACACTACGTTTCGAGACCACATTGGTGTGTACCGTACGCGGTATAGGTGCAGCTAGATGACCTTGACATTCCTTAGGATTTAAACCCAATTCTTACACATCTCTTCAAGCCCAAAACCCTTTCGATACTCATTTTCGGTATCGATGATCTGCCTAGTAAACTCTGTTGAGTCTAAACCTTTCATTTCGTAAAAAAACCCTCGTACTAAACCCCCACTCAACCAAAATTCCCAAAACCTTATCTTAGAATTTCTAAGGTTGTGAAAAACATCTTTTGGAACATCCTCTTCAATTATGCTCTAAAGTCTTCCTCTTCTGTGTACTCTAAAAAGTCAAAAGTGCGAAAAATTGGCACGATAAAAGAAATTGAAGTTCAAGATCAAAGATCATAGTTCCGAAAAGGATTTCTGAAAGGATCAACATAAAATATCCTTAGAAATTCTCTGGCAAAGAAGTTCTGAAGAAGAAAAGAAAAATAAAAAGTAGAAAAATCAAGAAAAAGAAATAGTTCCATCAAATAAAGCTGAGTGCTTCAAGTATCACCTTCTAAAGGAAAATTCGATAGAAGACGAGCAGCTACAAAATCCTCCGTTCCGTTCTAAAATAAAATTTTTCACTATCTTTGAGTTTTAAGATGAGTCAGAACCCTACAACAAAACATATACCACTACCCATACCCCTAAACCTCACCAAACACTACAACCCGTTGAATGTCTTGGGATAGTTAGCACCGTTCTCACCTAAGTGGTGGAGATCCGATTCTCAACCAAGCTTATGACGATGAGTGCTGCATGACTGGCTTATTTGAGCGATTTCATTTGTTCTAGATTGTTAGGGAACCCGATACACTTGGAGTGAATTGAGTGACCACCTTTAGTGAGATCGCCTAGTCATGTGTACTCCAAGATCACGAGGATTGGTAGTATGCTTGGTGATAATTGCTTCTTGCTTCTGAAAGGATCATCTTATCCTTCCCCTTATTCTTAAACAATCTTAGTCATATTAGAAGTGGTATCATTTTGAAATTATTTTGACTCACCCTTAAAAACCAAAAATAAATGTTTTTCTAACTGAGTGTTGCGTGAGGACAAGCAACGCCTAAGTGTGGGATAACTTGATGTGACTCAAATAGTCATGTTTTTAAGGGCAATATTCCGCACTTTTTGGACGTGTCTTTAGTGAAAACATTCCAAAATGATCATTATTTACTAAAATTCACTAAAATAGTCTAAATATAGGCATTGCTGCAAAAATCACCTAAAACGTCCAAATAACAAGCAAATCAGGGTAAATAAACGTGCACAAAATCCTCCGGCCTCATTTACCTTATATAGATCACATTATAACTTCATAATATGATAAAACAGGTAAAATCGAGATGGGAAAATCAAGATTCATGCAAATCGGATATAGAACGGAGAAGACTGAGCAGTATCAGACCCTATAGAGTCATTTCAGCTATGCTTGAGCTATACACATCCAATTTCAGTGAAGTTGGCATCATTAGAAGCGTAACGGAATTTCGAAGACACAGGCAAAAGAATCAGGTCAAACGGACGCATAACGAAGGAGATACGCGCGTTTTAAGCAACGAACGAAATCAGACGGACACCGTATACGGCCGTGGCAACCGTATACGGCCTACCTAAGACCGTATACGGCCTCATACATACCGTATACGGCCCCACCAAGGCCGTATACAGCACTATGCACCCCGTATCGTGCTTCGTTTGCTTGTACGTGCTGTTTCGCGAGTTGTACGGCTGATTTTTGAGCTTTGCCTATAAATAGGGGGTCACCCCTCCTCATTCTACACACCTTAACACATTCACACATTCTCACATTTCTCTCACTTTCATTTTCTCTCTTTTTCTTTCAATTTCTCTCTCTAGCACTACTCTTAGGAGTTAGAGGAGAAAGGTTAGGGTTGAGCTTACGGTTCGAGTCTAGAGGAAGGTTTAGCTTGGTAATCTTGTTGTAACGAGTTTTTCAAGTTCAGACTATTTGTAATCCTCAGTATTACGCTGCTGTATTCCCGGTGATATCTAAACTTTACTTACTGTTATAATGTTTGTGCTTTATGTTATTTCAGTTTGTATTCTGCATATTGCCATGTTTATAGAGTAGTTTAATATTGTGATTGTTGAAATGTAGATATTAGGAGTAGGGATGATGTTAAATTAATGTTTCATTTATACGATTGGAAATTGTTATGCTGTGTATCTGGTGAAGCTTATCCTGGATATAGATCTCGTCTCTCATCACCCTTTCCAGACTTTCACGTGACTGTTGCCCTAGGATAGGATCTGATCAACCCTAATACTATGAATATACAGTTATCTCCAGTTACAGTATGAAACTATGAACTTTCCTTCAAAAGGCACGGTACTTCGTACAGCGTTGGAAACACCTCGTGTGGAGTACAAATATGTGGAAGCTAAGGAAATGCCATGGATTGTTTCATCGTGAATTACCTGGAAGTGACCCTTCTAGAACTGTGGTCTAGGAATCAAAACTGTGGAAATGCTTGTTGCACTGTACACCGTTAGTACACCTAAGATCTGGAACACTGTGGAAATGCTTAAATGCCCAG
Organism: Helichrysum umbraculigerum; assembly: GCA_949592205.1. NCBI lineage: Eukaryota > Viridiplantae > Streptophyta > Magnoliopsida > Asterales > Asteraceae > Helichrysum > Helichrysum umbraculigerum. The sequence goes on from CATIUR010000001.1 coordinate 108,796,761, forward strand.
TACACCGTCTGTACATCTTGGGTTTGGAACACTTTGGAAATACCTAATTGCCCTGTACACCGTGATTATTCTTAGGGATGAACGTCTGACTGTAAAGGAGGGTCTATATTTATGATGGTTAAGTATGTGCTTCAATAGAAACAATACAGGGTAGTGTCAATCATATACCTAGACATGCAAAACCCTAATCACACCAATAGTTTAACATACACAGGATACAATCAGTATTTGCTATAATAAAAGTAAATAGACGATTAGGTGTTAAGAAAGGTCAGTAAATACAATTGCGGTCTGTTGCCTTATGCCTGATCCCTAGAACATTTAGGGTGACTTTGTCTTAGCTAAGCAAAGGCTCAGGAGGGTTTGAAAACAGCCTGATCTGATCAGAATCATGATAACCTAGGATTCTAGTGACATATGTTTCTAGGGTTTCACCTGAACGTAGGGTCCTAGTGTTTACACCGAAAGTATGTCTACTCTTTATCTGGTAAATCTCCAATCAATTTTATAATGAACATCATCCCGAAACCCTAGTTATCCAAGTTTCAGCAATCACATCTCTACCTGTCTGCTTAAACCCTAATTTCATTTCCTGTTATTTACTTTTCTGCATTTAGGATAATTATAAAACAAAACCTTCCAAACAAAAATCTATCTACCTACCCCCATCCTAATTGCGACCATAATCTTTGGTGACCCGCTTTATTTCAATTCGCTCCGATTTAAGAACGACCTCGAGTTATACTTACTGCTTGCTCCCAAGGTAGGTAGTACTTATAGTTTGAGCCCCAGCTCTTATAAATTTAAAACTCACTATCCGCCGCTTCTGTTGCTGTTGGAACAATGACCGGAGTCAAATCCGACCGACCGATAGGAATGACGACAGTCTGCCAAGGATGAGTGGAACTTGGGTGTCTTTTTCAATATCCATAACAACAAAATCAACAGGGAAGACGAATTTATCAACAAGGACCATAATATCTTCAGCAATTCCACGAGGGAGTTTAACTTATCTATCGGCTAATTGGATGGTCATTCGGGTTGGCAAAAGTTCGTTTAATCCTAGTTTCCTAAAAAGCGAGTATGGCATAAGGTTTACACTTGCTCCTAAGTCAGCTAAGGCGTTACTTATTTGAACATCCTGAAGATAACAGGGAATAGTGAAACAGACAGTGTCTCCTAGCTTCGGGGGTAGTCCTTGTTGCATAATCAAAGAGCATTCTGCATCTAAGGGCAAGTTAACTATCTGTCTAAGTTTTTCTTTGTTGGATAAGAGTTCCTTAAAGAATTTGGCACAACTAGGCATTTCAACTAAAGCATCTAAAAGTTTGAAATTTAAGTGTAAGCTTTTGAACATTTCTAGATATTTTCCAAATTGAGCTTCTTGTTTCTCTTTCTTAAGCCTACCAGGGAAAGGTATTCGTGTAGGTTTAATACTTTCTGGGGCTTTAGAGGGTTCTGGTTCAGGAGAAGTGACGGGGGTGTCAACTTGGACTGAATCAGTAGGTAGAGAAGTAGAAGGTTCATTTGTGGGAATATTTACGGATTTCTCGTTTTTAGTCTCTTTTCCTCCTCTAGTGACCACAAGGATGTCATCGTACTCATAGGATGAGTGATAGACAGAGTTGTAGATCACTTCTTCCCTTTGCTTCTCCTCAACTTTTAAAAACAACCTCTTAACATTATCCTCCATGTTTTTAATTAAATCGTTTGAAATTCTAATCAAATAATCAATTTGTTTTTGAAAATCAACAATTTTTCTATTGACATTATTTTGCTCAACAATGAAGTTTTTGAAAGTTTCGTTGTTTAGACGAGAAGTCAATGGGGAAGGAGTAGAGAGAACTAAAGATCGGGAAGTGGGTTGTGTGGTAAACCGCTGAATAAAAGGTTGGGAATAAGAAGTATGATTAGGGTTTCCACTAGTTGTAAGAATTTCTTCATTGGCCCTTCGGCTTGAGAGGAACTTTTGAGGTTTCTTCTCTGGCTTAGGGTTTGAAGATTCTTGTAAATCCTTGACAATTTGAGTGATGGATTCGAGTTGAGTTTTTAGATTGTCTAATGTTTGATTTGAAGTACTCCTTTCTTCTGAAGTAGATTCATCTGACTCCAAGTCATGTTGATGCATCGTTATCGTCTCAATCAATTTCCAAGCTTCGTCTGAAGTATGTAACATGAAATTTCCGGATGAAGCGGCATCAAGGGTTTGTTTGTGTTGAGGATTTAAGCTGTTATAGAATGTGCAGACCAGATCCGTTTCAGACAACTGACGATTCTGACATCTCTCGATCAGATTCTTAAATCGTTCCCAAGCCTTGCTTAGTGATTCATTAGTTCCTTGATGGAAGTTAATGATGTCATTTTTAAGCTTGGTTTGTAGGGAAGGAGGGAAGTACTTAGCTAGAAACTTTGTAGCCATCTCCTCCCATGTATGAATCGAATTGGGTTCGAAATCATAAAACCATGTTAAGGCTCGAGAAGATAAAGAATAAGGAAACAGATGGAGACGGAGAAGGTTTCTATCGGTTCCTATTTGTTCGAAAGAGTCGGAAAGGTTGATGAATTTGTTAAGATGGGCGTTTGGATTTTCAACCGAAAGACCATGAAATTGACACTCAGATTTAATCATTTTAATGTAGTGAGGCTTATTTTCAAGGGTTTCGTCTGTTGGTGCTACGATCGGTCCTCCTCGTCCCTCTAGCAGTGGTTTAATTGATGAGGCGAGAGTGATACGATTTGACATAACTTGTTGGTAGAAAGTAGAATTTTGAAAAGGAAGGGTTAAACTATTTTAATCTAAAGACGGAGAATTAACCTAAGGATAGAAAAGGAACTTCCGGATGATATTGATCTTCCGAAAGGATCGCTAAATAACTAAGATAACTAAATTCCTAAAATCGGTCGTTGTAGTCCCCGCAAGCGGTGCCAAAAACCTTGATCGTGTCCCGAACGGTCGGTCAAGGAATCGCTTCCTTGTCGTTGCCAGACCTTGCGCTCGAGTCGGACGATCGGAAGGGTGGTTTTATATTTATAGTGCAGGGAATCCTAAGTTATACTACTACTTGTATAGTAAGCGGCAGGTATGACTCAGGTGTCGTTCTTCAAACCACAACGGGCATGGGATCTTAGGAGAATTAATTATCTTTGGTAATTCAGCTAGGGTTTTAAAACTTTTTGAGGGGTTTTGTTTTCTATTCTATGTAAATTATTGATAGTAAATAAATGAGGAGTGAAGTCGCTGAGAGAACTATGGATTACGCGAGTGTTTGCTATGACATCGGTGTATGCTATTTAGGGGTAGTTATGAGGATTGAGGCTCTAATTACAATGAATCCTAGCATGTAACACCCGCCAAATTAGGACTAGTAATTAGTGCCTAATCATATGTAAATACATGTAATTAGTTCCTTGTTAGGCTAATTAATGTATCGAATTATATATATTGTTGAATATATACGAAAATGCGATTTGATTAAATCGTACGCAATTTAAATCGGATGTATTTCGATTCTATTTTATATGGACGTTGGTGACAAAATTTTATTAAATAACGGTTTATGTCAAAAATATTATTATTATAATATTTCGTATCGTACAATCGGGAGTTACATAATTTAAAACGTAAAACGCGCAAACCAAATAAAATAAATTACAACTTATAACTCAAAATAAAGTGATTAGTAAAATAATTAAACAAACTATCGCGTAAAAATTCGTAATCTAAAACTTATAATTAAAACGTAAAATAATTATTTAACGTCTAAACAACGGAGCAAACGAACACCACACGGAACGCGGGGCGAAAAACTGGAAATGGGGATAACCCCACCTCCACCTCCTCTTTTCTTTCATTTATTTCCTTTCCTCTCTCTCTCCTTCATCTTTTTCTCTCAAACTTTCATCACCAAAACTCACTAAAAATCGCAAATAGCAACATCAAACGACCTTGGATCTCATTATCACTTTGGAAGAAAACGACCACCGCGACATGATCTATCATCCTATCTTTTCGGATTTCTCATCCGACAATTTGTAAGTTTCCGACAAATCCCGAAATCTCTCGTTTTTAAGTGTTTTCACTTTCTAGTAGTTTGTAACAACTTATAATGTCCCTATAAGGGTTGGGTAAAAGTTTTGGACCGAACGGAAACCGAAAAACTCGTTTTCGACACATTTTCCGGCCAACAGACCGCTACGTCGCATTTGACCCAGAATTTATGCGACGTCAGCTTCTACGTCGCAAAACCCCTCGTGACGTCGCATAGTGCGACGTCAGTCACAACGTCGCATTAAATTGCGACGTCGCATATAGCGACGTCAGCCTTAACGTCGCCAATACCTCACTACGTCGCATTTAGCGACGTAAGCCCCTACGTCGCAGAAATTAACCAACGTCGCATTAGCGACGCAGCACCCTACGTCGCATTAAATTGCGAAACATCGCCTTTAGCGACGTCATGCTCAACGTCGCAATCCTACCTGCGACGTCGCACCCAACGTCGCACAAACCAGAACCTCAAAAACACAGATTTTTACTAAGTGTCGAGACTCGAAATTTATCACTCGATTTTACCCAAATTCAGATCCAGATGCGTTTTTTGTCAAAGCAATATAGTAGAAATAAAAATTTTCCAAGCTGACCTGGCAGCTCGACCCCAGCCAGGGGCTCTGCCCCTTGGACCCCGCCAGGGGCTGCCGCCCCTTGGACCCCGCTACCAGGGGCGCTGCCCCCGGACCCCCGTACTTAGATTCCGTAACGGCTTCTAAAACACAATCAAAACACATTTTTCAAATAAAACGCCACGAAATCAAAATAGTAATAATTGAGATTATTATTACAAATCCGTCACCAACGGGCCGTACACTTTTCAAACACTTAAACGTATCAACCAAATAGTGGAGATTTGGACATTATAGTTGGATGAACAACTACTGGGGTGATCTTTTGAGATACCCAATCATATTTATAACCATCGCGTGTCGTGGACACCCTCAGGTTACAAGTCTTTGGACTTCATTTCGGCTAATCAACTTACGTTTGTTTAAACGCATTCAGACTCAGGTGAGTCTCATAGCCCCTCTTTTTACTGTTTTACTCAGGGGTGTGATATACTGCTCAACTTTTAACATGTGAACGCAAGTACCAACTTTTCATATACTACATGAGTTTTTCGAAACTAATCATTTTAAAGTCCTCCGTCAGCATAGTTGTTAATACGTTGTAGCGTGAATATTAGTATATGGTACCATATAGGATTGACCCTCCTCGTTCGGGTTAGCAAGCACTAACCGGGTAAACGGACGTACTAATATTTGGGAAGACGAATGTGGATTAGGCATTCGTGGAGGCACCTCGCCCGGAATTCTCTATAGGGGACCCGGCCCTCGAGTTAAGCTCAACTATGTGCTCATGGCTGTATACACGATGATTATCATTAAATTGCTGGATGCAATTCATTATTAAATTGCTGGATGCAATTCATATTTTTTAAATCTTGCGGTTCATACAATATTACTTGATTTCAAACCTGTGAGCTCACCAGCTTTATAGCTGACCTTTTAGCATATATCGCAGGTACCCAGCAGTAGGATGTTTCTGCCTCAGGATTTAGCTCGAGTCAGCATACAGACGATTGAGATTTTCTTGCATTAGTATATTTTGTATAAGTACTTATGTACTGAAATCTCATTTTATTTAACTCGAGCTATGTAAAGCTTTAAACGTTGTAAACATTTCAGTTATCAATATATTTTGTTAAAACGACGCATATAGAGTCGTTTGCTATTTATCTTTGTGCTTTGTTATTGATTAGTAACACCCAAATCAAGCTTCCGCAAATCATCAAATTTGGGGGTGTTACATAGCAGTGCTGACTTGGGATCTCTGAACGATGTTCAACATAGTATTGTACCTACGGCCTTTTCGTGGCTTCCACGCATTTGTACTTCACCAGAGGTGGTTCCAGCGCTATACCAAGTACTAAGCCGTTTTACAGTTTTTCCGATGCCTCGCCCAGAGATCCCATATCATTAATGTATATGTCCTAATGGGCCATAGCTCCTATCCTATTACTTATCTAACGTAGAGTTGTCCACAATCAAATAAATAACATGTCACATGGATAACAGATATGGAGTGTAAGCTACACCGGAAGTTCTCCCAAATGTAGTACCAATTTAACCGACAACTAACCTCAAATCCTATTCCCCAGTCTCGGTCGTCAGAGACGTCCGTATCGTGGCACGAATTGTTGAATAAACAATAAAGTGAACAGGAGTTACCTCGCGGAGTAAGTTGGGAAAGTCTGTCTAACGATCGTTTAAATTGTTCGACATTATTTCATATAGATCATTGTAATTATTTTAGCATGTTAAACTGTTGTATGTAATTATTCTATGTTTGAAAACCTAATCATGAATCCAACAACCGCAATAGACAAATAGATACTAGCATGTAAACCCTAAAGCAATAATCAAACAAGAATATGCAGTAGTGCAACATGGATAGTTATCGGTTTATTTCAGGCAGAGTTTCTGGATTAATGGTTAAGTCACGAATGCTCCGAAAGTTCTCTCAAAAGCATTCGATATATGAAATCAATTCTAATTTATCTCTAATCCTATGCTCCGTGTCTCCTATGATGTATTTCAATCAGGAGAACAGCGGCCATGCCGAGTTCATCGAATCATTCAGACAAAGAATAGTTGAGGGACCTATTTCTACAATTGGCCGGATTATATCAATAGGTTTCAAACCACAGCATAAGTTGGATAAATAAAACATTTTAAGAACTAATTCATAAATTCAAACATATCCTAATTACATGCGAGCAGAGTAACAGCAAGTGTTAAAGCATAACTACCCTAGCATAACGTTTATCATAGCAAACACAGATTTATCTAGCCTATCATCGCAATTATCATAGCATGCATTTTTAAATAATCATGACAAAAGCACAACATATTTAAAAATAACAAGAAAGGATAATATAATAAAACCTGATAGACGTTACAATAAATCTGCGTAACCGTAGTCTCGGAGCGACTCCGTACAAAGCTCGTAAGCTAGCTACCTACTATTTCTCCTCTAACTCCTAAGAGTAGTGCTAGAGAGAGAAAGTTACTAACTATTCTAGTGAGAGAAAGTGTGTAGTGTGTGAAATGTGAGGTGTGTTGTGAATGGTGAGGTTAAGCCTCTATTTATAGGCTTCAAATTACAAATTTTACATTCAGCACCCTTGCATCTAATTTTTTCTGAAACACCCCCTCGAGCTATAGAATTTGACACCAAAAGGGGGGTATTCGGTAGCAAATAGGGCGTATTCGGCACGAAATAGGGCGTATCCAGCAACAAATAGGGGGTATACCACCCCTAGAAGGGGGTATACCACCCTTTAGAGGGGGTATACGGCCCTAAAGAGGGCGTATACGGCCCTCTAGGGGTAGTATACGGCCCTCTAGGGGGTGGTGAACCCTGGGTCGTGGTCTTGTACGCTGGATCGTAAGTCTTGTGCACTGGTCGTAGTTCTTGTGATCTTCGTTTTGCTCTATCTTCTTCGTTTCTTGTCAGATTTGAACGATTCTCGCAGCCGCAGTTTTGTATTTTCCTGAAGATCAATATAACACAAATTAGACCAGTTTTGCTTATTTATACGTCAGAATCGCAAGTGGATCGTTTTAGCTCTGATTTGTTCGTTATTTTGAGCATTTTAAATGATTTTTCGAAAGGAAGTCTAAGCTTTGGCTCATTTTACATTTTTAGCATAAAACAATGATTATTTGTTGTTTATTCAAAGATTTGAGCCAAAATGGGCTTGAAATGGTGCATAAAAACATGTCGTTTTGAGTCAAATCACTGACCTTCCATAGGTCAAACTCATTAGGTTTGAGCATTGGGATCTTAGTTGCTTGAGTTCCTTTGTTCCCTTCAGTCACCATTGAAATTAAAACTTAATTAGAAAACTAAACCTCAATTAATATAACAATAATCCCAGATCTTCCTGTATTCAAAGCTTCACAAGCTCTGATACCACTTTGTTAGTCCCTGTTTAACTTAATAAACAATCAATAATAATAAGCTTTGAACTTATTATTGAGTAGTTGCGGAATCACGCTCAATAATATTTAAGAAGATCAAGAATATTAACTAACGTTATGAACACAATAAATATCGAAAGCTTCAATCTTATTAATGATATAAGACGAATACACTTGATGTATTAGGGTTACAGAAAACCTTGAAGCTGCGCAAAACCTAATCTCTACCAATCTAGGTCTAGAGGATCTCTATTTATAACATATTGAGTCCTATACAATCTCCTACGAATATGGAATAGAATAACTTCCATAACCGACTCAAACTTATCACAATATCATAAATAGTTATAATTACCATTCTGAAGCTAACAGTTGAAATTATTATACAATCAGTGGTAATTGCTTCAATTGTAATTTAAGACTAAGTACAAATACATAATCAGTGTGAACTGCTACACATATAACTAACAGTTACAATTACATAAGCAGTTTCAACTACTTACAAATATATAACTATCAGTTGCAATTCCTTCTTCAAGCAGTTATAACTTGTCTTCTCTTCAGTTTTCTTCAATCAGTGATAACTTTGTGAAGACAGTTTTAACACGAACACTATCAGTTTTAATCACTTGTACTTGATAACCTTCTTCTCATTAGTAGTAACTTCAACCCAGATCAGTTTTCACCCAACATGACCTGAATTAATATCAACACAACATCCTAGTTTTTGAGCTACTGCCATTCCTCCAAGACCATAATTACAGTTGGACAACACCCCAGTTTCATATATACGTCAATTCATTAGCAACAAAACCCAATTTCTTCAATCACCATCATCCAAACTTTGATTTCATTGTTTCATCATCAAAATCACAATTGTATCAAACTGAAGCATGTCATAAATCTCAATCACAAAGTAGCCAAAATTCCGACAAAAGAGTTGTAGGAGCAAAAACCAAATCATAAAACATCAAATAAAATCCTAGATATAGGATTTGAATCGGAACATCAATGCAACTATTGAATCAAGATTTAGGGTGCGGCCGGCGGCCAATGAAAACAAAAGCCGGCCGACAGTAGAAGAATCCGACGAGTGATTAAAGTCGTCAGAAAAGCTGGCCGGTGGTGGCGTTTTCTTTGGTTTATGATGTACCGCCGGAGGAACACATTGTGAATTTGGTTTTGTGAATAATTGAGACGTTGGTATCTGGTAGTTTGAATCCGGTGAAGATTCCGGCAACGACAACCAGCCGCTTCATCTTCTCCGATCATGATAACCTAGAGTTAATTTTTCGTTTTCGTTCCCGATCTACAATAGGGGTTTCGATCGTGTTAGTAAAGGTGAGGATTTTTTGATGTAAAAGAGGAACGAAAGCGGCTCTAATAATGATGGCCGTGGAGATCTGCAAATTCAACGGCGGTGGTGGGAAACGGCCGGAGTAGAATATAGGTGATGGTTATTGATTGGGGTTCTCGAGCTAACTAGGGTTTTAATTAAAGTTTTTATGTGGGTTTTGTTCTTAATAATCTATTGGGTTTTGATCTTGATGATAGGTGATGGTGAATAAGAGTGGATGGTTTAAAATGGTAGGTGATGATCGATGATGAAAGAATTGTTGTTTCTGTTAATATAATGAAATTATATCATATTTTTTTATGTATGATGATGATGAATTATAATATGATGATGCTGTAAGAGAAAAACATTGATGATGATGATGAATGGTGTTGAATAATTTTTTAAATTAAAATTGAAACACGAAGAATAAGGAGGTGTTGATGGTGACACTTTGGCATTTATGGATGAAGAAATACATCAAACAAATATTGGTATAAGAAAATGAAAATTGGAGCAAGCAATTTAAAGAAAAATAATTTTTAATAAAAAGAGAAAAGACAAAAATACCCTATGTATGCCTTGCACATGACAGGTTTTAAAGGAATATTTTAACATCGTTAGGGTCAAGGACTACCACTGAGCGAAAAGAACGAATATAGGGATGCCTGGTGATATTTCTTCAAATAAGGGACGGACTGTGATTTTTTGGACAAATACAGGGATGAAACGGGCAATTTTCTCTATATTTATAGTTGAAAAGTGGTGTAAAAAAATAAAAAATAAAAACGGTAATATTTTAAACCGTTTGGGTTTTTTTTTGAAATTTTAAATTTTTTTTTATAATTAACGGTCAAATGCAACAACAACAAAAAAAGTGGGCCCCACTCTCACACCCTCACTCACGTCGGATAACCGACGGACCAACCGACGGCTTGGTGCCATCGAGGTCGGTTCCATCGGTTGGAACCGACAGCCACCGACCCACACCAATGGGAGTGCTTTAATAAGCAACTATTTATAAAATTATACTGCATATTTAATGATAATGAAAGAACCAATAAGAATGCGTTACATGTCACAAAATCAATTTTCCCCCACGTTTTTAAAAAATTAAATATCTCACAAACGGTAAGTCGAAAAATCATAAAAATTGCACCTTAAAAATCAGCGTTTTTTCTCTTCAATTAGAGATGTGATAAGGTATACTTTCGACGAACTTTCCCCCCCGTTTTTTGGTGAGTTTTGAAAATGAGTAACACATGTGATACCAACGAATAACACATGTGACACCAGCGGGTAACACATGTGATACCATCGGGTAACACATGTGCTACAAGCGAGTAACATATGTGTTACTAATTTTGTACAATTTGTAAAACAAAAAAAAAGTTGGCAAAAGTATACATCGTGAGATGTCTAATCGAAGAGAAAAAATGCTGATTTTTATGATGTAATTTTTATAATTTTTCAATAAGCCTTTCTTGCTTTTTTTAATTTTTAAAAACATGGGGGAAAATGGATTTTTATGCCGAGTGTCACATTCTTATTGGTTTTCTCAAATTCTCAAAAAAAATTTCATTCTCATTTGAACCTCATTGTGCTCCTAAAATGCAAATTGCACTCCAACGAGTTTTTTTCACCCGTGCTTTGCTGTGGGGTTCTAAAAATATACATTTTTAGATGTTCGAGGGTGATACTTCTTTTTGTTAGTCGTTCTGAGTTATACTTGTAAAAGTGTAAATATTGTAAAAATGTTGTCAAATAACCTTATTAAAGCATTAAATTTGACTCATTTAATTCGAATAATTGATATTTCCAGCAAATATATTTTACTCAAATAATGGATTCAACTTCGGGGTTTTTCTCAAATCTTTAGTAAAAACTCAAATTTAATTTGTTAAAACACATAACAATGATAAAATAAACTATTTATATGGTTGACTTACAATTGTTTTTGTTCTATGTGCGGTTTATGTTAGAAAGTATATATGACTCGTAAGAAAATTTTAGCTAATTAATACGGAGTAAGAAAATACAGATTTCTTAATGGTCAAAATAATCATTATTTAATATGATAAAACCTTAAAATTTGATTACACCTATTTTTTCAATATTCAATGATGTCATTAGGTGAATTTGAGTTTGAATATGTTCTGAATAATATTTTGTATACAAATAATTTATAGGCACATGCGAAATATAAAAAGTAGCATATCAATATACATCAAACACGAATAAAGAAGAAAAATCTTTTTCTTTTCCAAAGGCATGTTTTCAAAAGCTTTAGTTTTAAAATTTATGAATATGATTGCTAGAATATGTATTGTTTTTTATCAACTATCTTGGTTCAATCTCTTTATTAATTTTTTTTATGAATAACTAATAATCCTTCATGTTATTTATATTTTGTTTAACTTACTACGTAGACCATACATTTTCATGCCACTCAATATTTAAATTTAATAACTTTGTTCGTAAAGATCCGTTCTCAAACAATGATAATATTTTCTTCTACATATGTTAATGTACAATTTCTTTGTAGAAATAATATAACTTTTTAACATTTCCATGAAATACTTATTGATGAATAAGGTAAGTATCTTTCACTTTAAATATTAGATTGACTCATTTAATATTATTTTTAGATTATATATAAATATACATGCATAGGTAGTACATATATTATAATATACTAGTTGATTGCTCGCGCAATGCGGCGGAATCTGAAGTTTATTTAAATTCAGCGTCAGTGATGGTTGTATGTTCGTTTAACGGTATAAGCAAGAACCTTCAAATTTTATGTTTTTACGTAGTAATACATATTTGGAATATATTGTTTATAATAGTACTTTTATATGTTTCCATATATAGATTTCCATTACTTCAAGTTTCCATATGTGTTTAGTTTGTTAGAGGGGTAAAATGGTAAACTCGTATCTTTAAACTTTAAAGTTATCAACCAAAAGTTGTAAACCCTTTATAAGGGTTAGAGATGAGTAAGGTTCAAATGAGTACAACAATTTTTGGCGAGAATAAGAGAATCAATAGGAATGAGCCATGTGTACACGAACCATATTTACACCATAAAAATCAGCATTTTATTCTCTTTGATTAGAGATGTGACAAGGTATACTTTTGACGAACTTTTTTTTCGGTTTTTTGGTGGGTTTTGAAATTAGAAGCTGGTAACACATGTGTTACTTGCTGCTAACACATGTGTTATACGCTGGTAACACATATATTACAGGCTAGTAACACACGTGTTACACGCTGTAACACATGTGTTAGCAGAGAGTAACATATGTGTTAGCAGCGAGTAAAACATCAACTAACACATGTGTTAATAGCTAGTAACACATGTGTTACTAATTTTGTAAAACTCAATCAAAAAGTTGTCGAAAGTATACCTTGTAAGATGGCAAATCGAAGAGAAAAAAATGTTATTTTTATGGTGCAATTTTTATGATTTTTTGATTTACCGTTTGGGAGATATTTAAGTTTAAAAAACATAGGGGAAAGTGGGCTTTGTGACACGTGGCACATTCTAGTTGGTTCCTCCATTTTCACCAAAAATTCCATTCTCATTTGAACCTCACCCTATATGAGTATATATTATAAACTATAAAATTTAATACTTATTTTATATATCGAATGAGTTACAATAGTAGCATGAGTTGCAATAGGTTATGAATAGTACAATCACCTTTGGTGATTGTATGTGCTTAAATTTCAAAATATAGATGTTAGAAAAATACAGAAGACTAGATAGATTATTTATATATCCGGTTTTTATTTGATCAATACGTGCTAAAGGATAATAGAAAATTAATACTATTATTATTATTATATAATTATTTATTGAGAAAATTGCCCATTTCGTCCATGTGTTTGTCCAAAAAATCACAAATCGTCCCTTATTTCAATAAATATCACCAGTCATCCTTATATTATACCACATCGCTCACAAATCGTCCTTGGGTCCAACGACGTTAGTTTTCCACGTTAAATCAGGTCACGTGGCTGGCACACGGAGGGTATTTTCGTCATTTCGCTTGTTTCCCACCTGCCCCTTTTGTCCTTCATCCCTTTTATCCAATTTCATCCCTCATTTACCTCAAACACATTACTTTAATCCTTTAACACGAACTGAAACCCTAACTTACAAACAACAGATTAAAACCACTGATAATTGAAATGTATGAGCGATGGAGACAGCGGGAAGACGAAGGCGACATCGACATCCCAGAGATGAGAGCTCGATACGGTAAGCAAGTGTCGATTTTAAATTACATTTTGCATGTAATGTTGTAGTGTGTGATGTGTAATTATATTTTTGCTATTTGTTTTTTGGACAGAGCGAAATCCCTCCTATTTTACTATAAAGATGCATCACGGTGGTTGTTTTAGTAAGTATCCAGGTAGGAAATATGTTGGTGGCACTGTAGCCTACTTCGATCAGGTAGATGGTGATGAATTTTCTGTTCTTGAGATAGATAGTATGGTTGAGGTTTTGGGTTACGATGATAAATGTATTGCCTACTACCATTATAGACAACCTGATGTTGATTTAGATTATGGGTTAAATGCTCTAGGTAATGATCAGGATGTGATGAATATGATACCATATGCATTGAGACATAGGATTATTGATGTGTATATTGAGCATGGTATCACAACTGTGAAAACTTATTGGAGATCCCCACAAAAAAGCAAGGTTGTTATTGAGTTATTAGATGAAGATCTCAATGAGCACAGACCCATTGATAGGCCTAGACCAAAGAAAACTAAGGCTAAGAGATTGGAATTAGAATGGCATGGAAATGACCAAGATGGGGAGTGTAGTGGTAATAAGAACTTTGATGGTGAAGAAGTGTACAAACCAGGAATGGAGAAATCTGTTAGTGAAGGTCCAGGAGATATTTTGCCAAATGTGTGTAGTGATTCATCATTTAATCCTTTTGATGATGATATATTAGGCTCAAATTCTTTTGGTGAGAACACTAGACTACCCAATGAAGAACCAGTAAATGGAAGGCATGTTGAAGAACCATTTGTTGATAGGCATGAAGAACCAATTGAAGAACCAGTTGTAGATATGCATGAGGAACCACTTGTTGAAAGCACAAGTGACAGTGGGGCTGAAAATAGTGATGAGGATGACAGTGACTTTGAAGAAGATGAGTATAATAAGGTTGTTGATGTGGAAGTTGATATGAGAGAATTCCACAGGCATGTAGATCATGGGGTTGAATCAATTGGTAGGCAAAGTGTGAACTCAGATGGAGTTGATACAGATATCAATCCAGAGATTGGTGGTCTTAACTTTAGTGACTTTGAGAGTGGTTCAGGGTCAGATGATGATGAATTGGGGCGGATAAGGAAAAGGAAATTGAGAGAGTTAAGAAAGTGTTCAAAACCAACAAATGTGGATGAAGAAGTAGCAAAAGTTCATTGGTATGTTGGTCAACTATTGGATGGTCCCCCACAAATCAAAGAACTAGTGAAAATGCATGCTGTGGAAACAAGGAGGTACTTATTTTTTTGATAAAAAAAGACAAAGAGAGAATAAGGGTAAAGTGTAGAGGTGGTACACCTTGTTATGGTCAACAAAATGGTGGACCCCAACAAGAAAGGAATCTTCAAAAGGAAGTGGGGGAGCAAAGTGACAAAACAACAAAAAGTGTTCCCAAGAAGGGAAAGGGGAAAAAAAATGTGTGCAGAATGAAGGTGAGGATAGTGAGGTAATTACACCTAAAAAGCAAAAGGAACCAATTATAGTCACATGTACATGGGTGTTATACATAGCCAGATGTCCAAACCAGAGTTGGGAGGTGAAGACATTTATTGACATCCACACCTGCCTCCAACAAAGAGAGCTTAAATGGTTCTCATCTACCTTTATTTCTAAACATATTGGAGAAACCATAACCTCAAATCCAGAAATTCCTTCGAAAGCTCTTAAAAACAAATTAGAATTGGATTATGCGCTTGGGTTAAAAAGACAAACTGCATACAGGGCAAAGAAGAAAGCATTAGGTATTATGAAGGGAGATTTCATTCAACAGTATGGAAGGTTGAGGGACTACATTCTGGAGTTGAGAACCACCAACCCAAACACAACAGTTAAGGTGGATGTTGAGCCAGGTACAGATCCAAGTGCTAACACAAGAATTTTCAAAAGGATCTACGTATGTTTGGGTGCACTGAAGGCAGGGTTTAAGGCAGGGATGAGAGAAATTTTGGGTTTGGATGGGGCACACATGAAGAAACCACAACCTGGGTACATCTTGATAGCTGTGAGTGTTGATGCCAACAATGGAATATATCCATTGGCATATGCAGTAGTGGAAACAGAAAATGCACAATCTTGGAGCTGGTTTTTGGAGTGTTTAGGAGATGATTTGGATTTGGAACCAAACTCAAACTTCACATTTATTTCTGATAGGCAAAAGGTACATTATTACTTTTAATTGAACTCAAATTACTCAATTACACTAATACATTTTAATGTACTAATCTTGTCATCTATGTAGGGTCTGTTACAAACAATTGCAAGGTTGTTCCCTTCTGCTGAGCACAGGTTCTGTGCTAGGCATATATATGAAAACATGAGGTCCATCTACAAAGCAGCAAACACCAAGCAATGTTTCTGGAAGTGTGCAAGTGCTGCAACAGTGGTTGACTTTGAAAATGCAATGGAGGAGATGCGACAGCTGGACAGTGGTAGCTATGAATGGTTGAAGGAAATTCCACCCCAACACTGGACTAGATCTCACTTTACTGGTATGTCAAAGTGTGAAATGTTGTTGAATTTCATTTAAAGTGTATATAGGTAGGCCAAATTGTGATATGTTGTTGATATTGTTGGTATAGGTAGGGCAAGGTGTGATATCTTGTTGAATAACCTTTGTGAAAGCTTTAATAGACAACTGGTTGATGCAAGGGACCAACCTATTGTCACTTGTCTTGAGTATATAATGGAATATTTAATGAATAGGATTGTTATAGTTCAGAAAGTAGCTGAAAAGAGTCAGGGTCCATTAACTCCATCTGCAACCACCATTTTTTAAAGAATTAAAAAGGCTGCAGGCAAGTATGGTGTAACTTGGAATGGAGGAAACAAGTATCAGTGTGCTAGACAGTATGGAGATCAGTATGTGGTGGACATGAACGATAAATCATGTACTTGCAGAAAGTGGGAACTGACTGGATTTCCATGCCCACATGTCGTTGCTGCAATTTGGAATATGAGTTTGAATGGGATGCAAGTTGGATATCCTGAAGACTATGTTGATCCAGCACATAGGTTGTGCACTTGGTTAGAAGCTTACTCACATAAGATAAATCCAATCAGTGGAAGAAGCCAGTGGAGAAAAAGTCCACACCCAGCTACACTACTGCCTCCTCTGTATCACAAACAACCAGGCAGGCCTACCAAAAAAAGAAGGAAGTCTCAAGTGGAATTAGAAACTCAACCTGCATCCTCTCTTGTTAAAGATGGTAAGCTTTCTAGGTCTGGAACTTCAAAGTCTTGCAGTAAGTGTAAACAGGTGGGTCACAATGCCAGAGGTTGTGGGAAAAAAATGGTGGAAATCTTGCATCTGGAACTCAAGCTGCAGGTCAAACTGGAAGTCAACCTTCACAACCATCAGGAAGTCAAGCTGGTCAACCTGGAAGTCAACCAAGGAGGTCATCTAGGTTGTCAAGCAATCCTGTTTAATTGAAGTATGCATGTAGGAAGTGTTTTGATTGTAATGGTTTATGATTGCTAGTGGTATGTTTATGGACACTTGTAGGTAATGTCTTTTGCATGCAATGCATTATGGATTGTAAACTGATGGTATTACTATTAGTTGGTATGTACCACTATGTTTGGATGACTTTGTACTAATGGTTCAGTTTATGCAAATTGTGATCTGTACTAATGTATCAGTTTATGCAATTTGTGCTCATTATATGCATTTCCTTTGTAATGTCAATTTCTGTATCCAGTTTTTGCAATTAAATTCAACTTATGTAGTAACAACACTTTTCAAATTGACTTCATAAAGTCATACTTCAACTTCATTATAAAGATAGAAATACATTACATCAACTAGCTACAAGTGCATAACATTACATCCAAAAGACACCATATCTATAAAGTTCTATTTTTTAAAATAAATTACATACACACAGAACACAATCCAACTCAAAACAAGATACATCTTCAAATTGCAATTTTGTCGAATCTTGGCATTCTTAGCATCTTCAAGTTCGTTCATTGACCTCAACAACCCTGGAATAACTTCTTTGGCCCGCATGCACATAGGTGGATCATACCAATCTATGAAGTCGCAGTCACCCCTCTGTAAACCCAAAAATTAATAACAGTAAGTTATAAAAAAATTCATAATTTAGGTTTAGAAATACTAACCCTTCGTGTACAGCAGTAAAAGCGACGGCCTGGGTTTTTCGATGTCCACGAAGTTGTCACTACACCGGTTCTACCACAATCACATATAGTTTGCACCATGATTCTTGGATTTAAAGGATTTGACGAAATGTGTGTAAAGAATGATTAAAATGGTGTGTGTATAAATTGGTGTGTAGATGAGGGGTATTTAATGAAAAGGGATAAAAGGGGAGTAATTGCAGTGGGCAGGTGGGAAACAAGCGAAATGACGAAAATACCCTCCGTGTGCCAGCCACGTGACCTGATTTAACGTGGAAAACTAACGTCGTTGGACCCAAGGACGATTTGTGAGCGATGTGGTATAATATAAGGATGATTGGTGATATTTATTGAAATAAGGGACGATTTGTGATTTTTTGGACAAACACAGGGACGAAATGGACAATTTTCTCTTATTTATTATATAATTAATCCGTATTTCATCTTCATAATACGAAACAGGTAAAAAAGTCAAACACCAGTTAAAATGGAGGTCTCGTGAGTTTCAATCTCCTGCCGACCCGCTCGACCCATTATATGGACCTAATGGACCCGGAATATATTTTAATGGATTTTCTTATGTCTGGGTGGACCCATTTTTTGGATCTGCCTTACAATTTTAATAGACCCAATAGGTTTAGAAAAGTTACCCACTAAACCCGCTAAAAAAGAATTGGGTCTGAATTGCCGGGCCTAATTTATGGTGATGTAAAAAGTGGTACAAGCCTACAAGGTAAGCCGTTAGTGATCTTTCAAACTAGGTCGAAAAGGCATGTCAAGAACCTTAAAATTGTTCTTTGTTAACAAGAAAGAATAAGTTAATTTAATTTCTTTGATTTCTCAAATTCCCATTAAATTGAATTAAAATAAATAAATAAATAAAACATTGCTAATAGGCTTTGGGTGGGCCCTAGCTTAAGCTATAATTGATCTTTACCTTACTAATGGGCTTCAGATATTGGTTGTTTACTGAGCCTATTGTATACTTGGCCCATTATGACATACAGTCATACACATCCAAGAAGATTTAACAGAACAAATTAACAAAAGGCACATAACAAGTTTTAAACCATCCAATTGCCTCACATTTCAACTTCATTATGATAAAATGTAAGATATATCATATTGTTACACCGATGGTAAAAATAAAACGTTATACATCTTTTTTAAACAAAAATTTTGGGTTTGGAATCGAAAATTGTATATTATAGCATCTAGGCTTGTGCAAAGATCCACATACGTACATGGACTTGTGAATCCATGCTTTCATAAAGCAGGGTAACGAATCGAGTCAATTATTGTTATTAGATTAAAGAATAAACTATATGGCTTTTCTGGAAAATGCTTATACTTCACTGTGAACTGTCTTGATCCCAATGGTCTTCTGTTGCCATGCGTGCATGTATACATATTGCAAAGAACTGAACCTAGTCAGTTAGTTGTGCTAGATCAATGAATCAGAATACTCTATCAAGTCCAGTGACAATATTCGTATTTTTTGTAGTTTCAGTGATGATCAAAGTCCTTAAAACAGAGTTACTAACTGTACTCCATTTTGCATTTGGTCACTAGTGACTATTCTTAGCTTTTTATAACCAAACAATTTTTTGGCATCGTGAAGATTTTTCTTGTGCTGCATCTGTAAGCTGGGGAAGAAAATGGCGCTAAATGAAAAACAGAAAAAGAACCTGCACAAATAATTTCTGCACCATATCTAACACACGCGTTTTGTTAATCTAATAGTACCTTAATGCCATTGATGGTGCATTTTCTGCCCTATTATAGATCAAACCATGTATACATCAAAATGACTGAGAATTTGGGGACCGAAAAAACAGTCAAATTAGTAGCTCTTCATAACCAGTCAACTGGAACCTGATTTTTTGTTGGTTCGATCATTTTCTTATGTAGTACTTACATGTATAACTTTAATTATTAATTACAAAATTAATTTCATCAACCTTCTACTCATTAGTCATTACTATCACTCCTATTCTTTCTAATAGTAATTGCTGACAATAGCTTTGCTTTTGTTGATGATATTACTTCATTGTGTACCTAGCAGATATACCAAATAATGCGTGCATGATTATATGTAGTACATGCTCGACAACCAAGAAAAATACCTAGATGATCAGTACAAGAGAATCACGACTCTGTTTCGAGTACTCATTAATTTGAATGTCGGCCCTCTCATATATCTCGACACGAATGCCAAAATAGTTGTAGTTGTAAATTGAACCTATTCGTTAGATGATATCAGAATCTAATACCTATTTTCTTCTGATCTTTACATTGACTTTTCAGATTTAGATTTTATCCTAACATGCATCAATCTCTTAATGTAGACACAATGCCAACCATGTTCAAGCTTTGAATGCCTGCAAGTACGCTTCATTCGATCCTATATATACCCATAACTACAACATGTTTATCACCAAACACATCAAGTAACTATACATATAAGATATAACAATGTAAGAAAACGTCAAGTGTCCCTTAGAGTTCCTCCGAACACTTCATTGGGTTGTCCTCTTTAGGGCATACCTACTGAAGTGTTTGGTGGAACTCCAAGTGCTACTTGACCCTCGTGAAATACAAACTTTGCAATTTAATGATGACAATTTTTGTTCTAAGTATTGTCATATGCTTGTTGTTCAACAATCTTGATACTAGGAAGAACAATGAGGCTGATGCATGAAACCGAAGTTCTCATTTTGTTCTTGGCTGTACGTAAAATCTTTTATTCAACTAACATCGTTTCATAAAACAAAGTTCATCTATCACATTTTGGGCAACAACCTACACGATTTAAGATATCGAGTTCTTAAAGAGCTAAAACGACTTGACCGTTTGTCATTACAAGACCATGTCATCAGATTTTTTCATTTTCTCTCACATCTTGGAAGCAAAAAGTCGGAAACACTAATTTGTTTGTTTATAAATGACACCATGGAACTGTGATTACAACTTAGAACAATGCATTAAAGATGAAGCTAAGCCTTGATTCCCGAAATATGAGCAAGTGAGCAACATTAGCACGCAGAAAGTCGAGTGGAGTGTAGTTTGAAATTGACGAAGGACTATTAACGGCCCATATCTGAATACCTTAAGCCACACATCGATCTTTTGGCTAGCTAGCTAGTTGTAATATTAATTTATTTCTTGGTATGCTTAAAGATATTTTGATTACAGATTCACGTTTATTATCTTACTTTTGACAGGCTAGGGTTATGTTATTAATTTGTGTGACCTTCTAACTGCTTAAAGAACTTTTAAATGTTGTCACATGTCAATTAGTCAATGTAGGGTATCTTTCATTCTTTACCAAGTTATTATTCAATATACTTTGGGATTTTGTCCAAATGGTAATTAATGATTTATTTGTTCACGAACCATATTTATCTATCCATTTACAAAATAAATTTTATCGTGTAGCACATTACATTACAATATAAGATATATTTAATAGTGAATAAATTAAATAGATCGATATTGATGGTGCACAAGTTAATAACTACCATGCTTAGATCATACCCAATGGCGACTAAAACTGACTGAAACTGACTGAGTCACATCAACGTCACATCAGCTTTTTTAAAAACTAACTGAAACTGACGGACCCCTGCCATCAGTGACCCGTCACTCTAATTTTTGGATCCCGCATTTACCAATTTACCTTTAATATTATACACACACGAAAAAAAAGAAACACGTCGGATTTTTCATGAGAAAAAATGATGAAGCGAAGTGACGAACCGGTGCCATCAACGTCACTTCGTCGGTTGCAAACCGAAGTGAGCCGACGGTCACCGATGGCTATGGTCTTATATTGACATTTAGGTAATACATATTTCCACATAAGCATGTTGACTGGCTCATTTGGTAAACTGGTTACGTAAGACCGTTCGTAACGCATCGAGGTGGCACGGGTTCTCGGGCTTCAGAACGCCAGAACGCCCCTAACGCGGCGTTCTGGAAGGGCGTTCTGGTGGCGTCATCGGGGCAAAAACGGGGATAAAACGAGCATTTTCGTTGGACCCACTCCCTTTTTCTTTTTCTTTTTCTTTTCTCTTTTCTTTCGCCGTTTAATTCCGATTAAAAAAAAACTTTTTTTTTTCAAAAAATGTATCGTTAAAGGTTTTTTTTAAAAACAAAAATTAAAAAAATGATCCTCGCTCCTCCAACGGGTTTTTTTCAAAAAAAAAAAAACTCAACCCACCTAATCTATCTATATACCTCCATTTATTTTTCATCCCTTTTTCATCATCCATCCAAAAAATCAAACACCACCACCCCCATTATTTTCTCTCAACCCATATTCACCACCTTCATCACCATGTCGAATCCAATTCATACCCAAATCCCGACCACAATCAATCCCAAAATCCGGATAACATGTCATACACCAACCTAATGTTATTCGGAACAACCAACACACCCGGATCGAGTGGCTCTACCCCAAATTTACGTCCGAATATGCCATCGGGCGGAATGTTTCCACCATACGGAATGTATCAACAACAATTTGATCCAAACCAACAACAATACGGATATTTTCCTAACCCGTATTTCCAACAACCACCGTTCCAACCTCCTCAACAACAACCGTTCCAACAACAACCGTTCCAACAACCCGAACAAACGGATGAACAAATCTCCCAACGACCCGGAAAGCAAGTCGCCCCATCCCATAAAAAAAGAAGCCACAGAAAGAAAAATGACTGGGGAAAAAAGACATGCAACAAGCGGCAATGGGCTCCAAACGAACTGGCGTGGTTTGGAACTTGTTGGTACGACACGTCCGAGGACTCGGCCATCGGCAACTCACAAAAGAGGGGAACTTTGTGGGGTACTATTGAAGAAAAGTTTTTGTCCTACAATTATGGTTGGGTCCGCGGCGCCGACCAACTATCATCCAAGTGGTGTGTTGTTAATACTACGTGCCAAAACTTCAACGGTATTATACTGAGGTGGCCCGAACTTGGGGAAGCGGTCAAGACTTAGGAATGGTGTACGATCAAGCTGTAGCCGAATATTACGACACGTACGGAAAGACATTCACCATGAAGGAGGCTTGGAATGTGGTCAAAGATCACCCGAAATGGAAAGCACCACCGTCGGTTGGTGGAACCGGATTACGCGACGAGGAATTGATTATTTTGATCAATCTGTTGATCTCTCTGCCGACCACCATCCATCAGCATCAAACGAGCTATTTGGACCCGACCCGCTTCCAAGGCCCATGGGCCAAAACAGAGCCCGAAAAGCGGCTAGAAGTTTCGGTTCTTCCGATGCGGCGATATCATCCCGAACATCCACCCCGAACGAAAAGGTAGATGAGGCGATAGAGAATATGGCCAAATACAAGGCCGAAATGTTAGCCGCAAGAAAAACATCGATTGAGACGATCACCCGTCAAGAAAGACTTCGAACTGCTATGCAAGGTGTTCAATTTCTCCAAATCAAGACCGCCGACATCAGGGATCCAAGCGACCGCGCAGTAGTTGCGAGAATGAAGAAAACGTTTCGGAATGAGTTTCGGGAGTTCTACGAAGCCGAAGATGAAAACGAGGATGATGACGAGTAGTTTTTATTTGTTGCTTTTTTTTTTCTATTTACTGGACTTAATCGCAATCTTTAATTTATTGTATTTTTATTTTTAGGATTGTAACGTTTTTATTTTTAGGATTGTAACGTTTTTATTTTTAGGATTGTAACGTTTTTATTTTTACGCCGTTTAATCGCAAATTTTAATTGTCGTACTTTTTTTTCTATCGCAATCTATTTTAACTTACCTCTATTTATATAATTATTGTATTGTATTTTAGAGTAAGGTTTAAATGAGTCCATGATTTTTGAGTGAGACTAAGGGAACCAATGATATCATGCAACATGTACAAAGAGAATGTTCCATACTACAAAACTCATTTACCCCAAACATCAATTATCTCACAAACGACAAATCGAAAAATCATGAAACTTGCACCATATTTGCCGTCCCTCAAGGCATACTTTCGATAAAAAAAAATCAGTTTTTTGGTGGGTTTTATAAATTAGTAACACATGTGTTAGTGATTGATTGTACATTTTATTTAAGGTCATGGTTAGGGTTTAGGGTTAGAGTTTAGGGTTAGGATTTAGCAAGGTTCATGGTTTAGGGTTTAGATTTTATGTTTTAGTAGGGTTTAGGGTTTATTAGGGTTTAGGGTTTAGTATGATTTAGGGTTTAGAGTTTTATAAAGCTTTTACGGTTTAGGGTTTGGGGTTTAGGGGTTAGGGTTTAGGGTTTGGGTTTTGAGGTTTCGGGGAGAAACCCCAAAACCCAAACCCTAAACGCAACACTCTAACACATGTGTTAGTAACATATGAAACCCACTAAAAAATGAAAAAAAAAAAAAATTTCGTCGGAAGTATGCCTTGAGGGACGGCAAATCGAAGAGGATAAAAAGCTGAAAATTATGGTGCAAGTTTCATGATTTTTCGATTTGTCGTTTGTGAAATAATTGATGTTTGGGGTAAATGGGTTTTGTAGTATGGAACATTCTCTTTGTATATGTGGCATGATATCATTGGTTCCCTTAGTCTCACACAAATTTTTAGTCTCATTTGAACCACACCCTTGTATTTTAATTAAATTGTATTTGTTTTGTTATATAAATGAAAATTAAATTTAGTTAGTGGGTGGGTTGGTCCTAGCTGGAGGGGGGAAAAGGGGCGTCCTAATGTTATGGGTTAGGAAGGTGAAAGGGGCGTTCTGGTGTTATGCTGATATGGCGCCTGGAAAATGACGTTCTGGTGTTATGGGTTACGAGTGGTCTAATACGACCCCGATGAGACAAGAAGCTAGATTTTAAAACACAATGATCTATGAAAATATAGTAAGCTGTCACATTAATGACAAAAATCGATGTTTAACATAATGAGATAGGGAAATTCACTGATTGTCGCTTACAAGTTACAACATTGATGCCCTAAAGCAACTCATATATATGCAAAAAAATTATGGAGAATCTCTTATAAATAAAAATACTAAGAATCACACTAGGGTATCGATCTAACTTTTTGGCGTCACATAAGGATATGATTTGATTCTTTTGCGGAGAAATGATATAGTGAGCTCGAAAAAGGTTTTGTGATTGGTTAGGCAAAAAGTCGAATTGATATATACCACATATAAGCTGATAGGTTGATCGATGACTAACTAGCTAGTTGTGCATCGATCAGTTGGTTGATGCGAGAGAGTTAAGAAAGCTTATGATCTAAAGTAACTAATAACAAAACTACACGACTGTACCGCTAGAGATCTTATAGCGAATATATCACAAAAAGTCCAATTAATGGGGGCGAATTCTTGTGTTATCTGCCTTTGTATGCATTCTGAAGGCATAGTGGAATAAGAGCACATTCAATTCAATTCAATTCAATTCAATTCAATTCAAGTTTTAAGTGATCAAGATTCTACATAAAGATCCTCATAAAATCATATGGAATCGTATGCCATATATTGCTTAACCCAGATATTGAACCTGGCCATGAATAAGGAAAGATGAAGAAATGAGTATATGATGAGTCTCTTCACTTGGTCCTCACCATGACAGAATCAATTTTTGTAATAGAGACACAATGCCAACCATCTTCATGCTTCTAATGTATATCATCGTGATAATTCATTGAATAATTCCCTCAATTCTCTTCTATATAAACATGTGAAATTCTGGATTGTATATCTCAAAACATAGCAAGTAACTCAGTACGTACAAAGGAATATTATTGAATAGAGACGTCAAGTCTTTCTTAGAGATCCTCTGAACACTTCATTGGGATGCTCTATTTGAGGATTGACCCGCTGAAGTGTTTGGGGGAACTCCAAGTGTCACTTGACATTAGCGAACTAAACTCCGAACACAATAGGAACTACAAAGGATAATACTTATGAAAACCACGCCAAGTATCCCTTAGAGATCCTCCGAACACTTCACTAGGATATGATGTTTTAACAAATTACGATCTCCTACTGAAGTGTTTGGGGGAACTTCAAGTGCCACTTGGAAATAGCAAATTATTACGAGTTGAAGTAATATAGAAGAGGAAGTCATGTACCACTTAGAGATCCTCTGGACACTTCAATATGGTGTTTTATTACTTAACAATTTCCTACTGATCGAAGTGTTTGTTGAGACGTGAATATCGACAAACAAATAAAAAAAAAAAGGGACGAAAATAAAAGTCAGTATGACTTTGGTCACGTGACTCACTTTGGAGAATTAATTGTCTCACGTGACTTCAACTTTGGAATTCCTTTTGCATCACGAAATTGTTTGCCGACTTTTTTTTTTGTACGTACGATTAATATATTGTGGAACCCTACTATTGTAAAACCCTGAGCTACAAAATGATACAACAAAAACTCTCTAGTTGGCCGTGGTCTAAAGCGATCACCCCGATCACATATAACCACGTTAATTCCTCGTGTCGATTTATTTTTCCGTATTACTTTTTATCCGTTTGTTGATTTGTGTGGTTACAATTATTCAATTGTTTGTGTTGTTGGGGCTCATAATACTTAACAACTGGTATCAGAGCTTCAAGGTTTGAAGTTTTGGGATCAATGGCGGACGAAGGTAAGTTTAAAATTGACAGATTTGATGGGAAGGATTTTGGGTTTTGAAAGATGCAAATAGAGGATTATTTGTATCAGAAGAAACTACATCAACCCTTGTTAGAGCATAAGCCAGAAAGTGTCAAAGCTGAGGATTGGGCACTTTTAGATCGTCAAGCTTTAGGTGTGATTCGATTATCACTCGCGAAGAATGTTGCATACAATATTGTGAATGAGAAGACAACTTTTAATTGTCTTAAGGCTCTTTCTAACATGTATGAGAAACCTAATGCTGCAAATAAAGTTTATTTGATTCGTCAATTAGTTAATACGAAGATGAAGGAAGGGGCAGATGCAACTGATCATATTAATGAGTTCAACAATATTTTGTCGAGACTGGTTTCGGTAAATATTGAGTTTGAGGATGAGGTGCAAGCACTTCTATTATTGTCTTCATTGCCTGAAAGTTGGTCGGGTACAGTTACAGCAGTTAGTAGTTCATCTGGGACTACTGCACTCACGTTTGATGGAATTCGAGACTTGATTCTAGGGGAGGATATCCGAAGGCGAAATTCTGGTGAATCGTCGAGTTCTTTATTGAGTACAGATAACCGGGGCAGAAAAACTGAAAGAGGGTCGAATCAAAAGGGTAGATCAAGATCCAAGAAGAGGAATAACTCTAAGAATAGGAAGACTGTCACTTGTTGGAATTGTAATCAGAAGGGTCACTATCAATCTCAGTGTAAGAACCCTACTGATGAGAAGGTTAAGGACGTGAATTTGACTGAGGATGAGACGGATGACGCATTAGTTTGTTCTGTTGAGAATGCGGCTGAGTCTTGGATTATGGATTCAGGAGCTTCGTTTCATGCCAACCCATACAAGGATACGATGAAGAATTTCAGGCCGTATCGTGGTAAGGTCAGATTAGCCGATGACAAGAGACTAGATATTAGAGGCATTGGAGATGTGGTATTAAGGACTTCCCTTGGTACTAACTGGACTTTAAAGGATGTGAGATACATTCCGGATCTTAGACGGAAGCTTATCTCTATTGGTCAGTTAGATGAAGAAGGTAGTGACGTTACCTTTGGAAATCGCCAATGGCGTGTGGTTAAGGGAAATCGCGTGATAGCTCGTGGACATAAGAGGGGAACACTTTATATGGTTGAGGAACCTAATGATGAGAATGGGGTACATGCTACAATTGATGTAGGGGACGAATCTACTCTATGGCACCGACGGCTCGGGCATATGAGTGAGAAAGGTATGAAGATGCTTGTTTCTAGTGGGAGGATTCCAGATTTGAAAAGAGTTGAAGTTGGCTTTTGCGAGCCATGTGTCTATGGTAAGCAAAAGAAGGTTACTTTTGGTAAATTGGGATCTACACCAAAGATGGAGAAGCTTGAGCTAGTTCATACGGATGTTTATGGACCTACATCGGTTGAGTCTATTGGTGGTTCTCGGTATTATGTCACCTTCATTGATGATTTCACTAGAAAGGTATGGGTTTATTTTCTTAAATATAAATCTGATGTTTTTGCTACCTTTAAGAAGTGGAAAGCTGCTGTTGAGAATGAAACTAACCTGAAGGTTAAGTGTTTAAAATCTGACAATGGAGGTGAATACAGTAGTAAGGAGTTTATTGATTATTATGCTGAGATTGGTATTAGGATGTTAAAAACAGTTCCTGAAACACCTCAGCAAAATGGTGTTGCTGAACGCATGAACAGAACTTTGAATGAGAGGGCAAAGAGTATGAGGTTGCATGCAGGTTTGCCTAAGATGTTTTGGGCCGATGCGGTTAATACAACAGCGTATTTGATTAACAGGGGACCCTCAACACCGTTAGGTTTTAGAATTCCGGAGGAGTTATGGCTTGGCAAGAAGGTAATCTACACACACCTTAGAGTTTTCGGTTGTAATGTTTATGTGAAAACTAAGGATGTAAACAGGGATAAGCTTGATGCAAAATCAAGAAAATGCACATTTACTGGGTATGATTCGGATGATATGGGTTACAGATGTTGGGATGATGAGTCTAAGAAGATTATCCGCATCAGAGATGTCACTTTTGATGAGAGTACGGTTTATAGTGGCAAGGTAACGGAAACTCCGAAACATGATTATGTTGTATATGATGATATTCCTGTTGATGATCTTGCAGGTCCTAGTGGGAGTTCAGGAGACCATGAATTGCCGAATAACGGTGAGGTGTCAGGTGATGGAGAAAGTTCAGAGACTGGAGAAAGATCTGAAGTGAGTGGGAGCTCAAGTAATGTGGATGACAGTGGCACGGATGAGCCTATCACTCCTACACTTCCTATTTTGAGACGTTCCACTAGAACGCCCAAACCTGTAAAAAGGTTCTCTCCATCAGCAAACTATCTACTTTTAACAGAAAATGGTGAACCAGTAAATTATTCAGAAGAAATGCGATTGAAAGAATCCATACAGTGGGAGCTTGCTATGAAAGAAGAGATGAGTTCACTTGAGAAGAACAAGACCTGGTCGTTAGTAAATCTACCTCGTGATAAAAAGGTTTTGCATAATAAATGGGTGTACAGGATCAAAGAAGAACTTGATGGTAAAAGGAGATACAAAGCAAGGTTAGTGGTCAAGGGTTTCCAACAGAAAGAGGGAGTTGACTATAATGAGATCTTCTCGCCGGTTGTGAAGATGACTACTATTAGATTGGTGCTTAGTATTGTTACTGCTGAAGACTTACATCTAGAGCAGCTAGATGTGAAGACTGCGTTCTTACATGGGGATCTTGATGAAGACATTTATATGGCTCAACCTGAGGGCTTTGAGGTAGTGGGTAAAGAGAGGATGGTTTGCAAATTGAAGAAAAGTCTGTATGGGTTGAAACAAGCACCACGGTAATGGTACTTGAAGTTTGATGACTTTATGAAGAGGAGTGGATACATGAGATGTGACATGGATCATTGCTGCTACTTGAAGAAATTCAAGTCCTCCTATATCATATTGTTACTTTATGTTTATGACATGTTACTTGCAGGTTCAGACATGGCGGAGATCAACAGGTTAAAGAGACAACTGTCTAAGGAATTCGAGATGAAAGAATTAGGAGCTGCAAGGCAAATTCTTGGTATGAGTATCGTCAGAGATAGAGTTGAAGGTTCTCTAAAATTGTCTCAAGAAAAGTATATTGAAAAAGTGTTAGAGAAATTCAGCATGAAAGATGCCAAGACACGTAATACGCCTTTGGGTAGCGTCCTAAAGTTATCCAAAGATCAATCACCAAAGACGGATGAAGACAAGGAAGAGATGGCTAAAGTTCCGTATGCATCGGCAGTTGGTAGTTTAATGTATGCGATGGTCTGTACGAGACCGGATATTGCTCATGCAGTGGGAGTTGTTAGCAGGTTTATGTCTAATCCGGGTAGAGAGCATTGGGAAGCGGTCAAGTGGCTTTTGCGTAACTTGAAAGGTACTTCTAATATGGCATTATGTTTCACTAAGAAGAATGTCATTTTGAGAGTGTACGCGGATGCTAATTTGGGTGGATGTGATGATTCGGGTAAGAGCACTACGGGGTATGTTTTCACAGTAGGTAAAACAGCGGTTAGTTGGATGTCTAGACTTCAGAAAAGTGTAGCTTTATCAACCACGGAAGCTGAGTATATGGCTATAGCAGAAGCGAGTAAAGAGCTTATTTGGTTGAAGAATTTTCTGGAAGAGTTGGGCAAGAAACAGGATGATTGTGTTTTATACTGTGATAATCAGAGTGCTGTACATCTCGGAAAGAATCCGGTGTTTCATAGTCGGACGAAACACATTAATTTGAGGTATCATTTTATTCGTGATCTTGTGAATGATGGTACACTGTTGTTGAGTAAAATCATTGGTTCGAAGAATCCTGCAGATATGTTTACTAAGGTGGTCACAACAGAAAAGTTGAAGCTTTGTATAGCTTTAACTGGCATTCTGATGAACTGATGATAGAAGGTGTCGACTAGAGAGTTAGAGGGTTTTATTTGGTTCCTGGATTTCAATAGGTGTAGTTGAAGGGCATTTTATCGAAAGTCTATCTGATTCGTGTTTAATCAGTGTGCGTGTCCCAATTGGTATTGGCGGTATGGAGAGGTGGATTCAACTTGGTTGAAAGGAAATATTTGAGGGTTTAATAATTGTGGGTTTGTCCGATCTTCAAGTGGGAGATTGTTGAGACGTGAATATCGACAAACAAATAAAAAAAAGGGACGAAAATAAAAGTCAGCATGACTTTGGTCACGTGACTCACTTTGGAGAATTAATTGTCTCACGTGACTTCAACTTTGGAATTTCTTTTGCATCACGAAATTGTTTGCCGACTTTTTTTTTTGTACGTACGATTAATATATTGTGGAACCCTACTATTGTAAAACCCTAAGCTACAAAATAATACAACAAAAACTCTCTAGTTGGCCGTGGACTAAAGCGATCACCCCGATCGCATATAACCACGTTAATTCCTCGTGTCGATTTATTTTTCCGTATTACTTTTTATCCGTTTGTTGATTTGTGTGGTTACAATTATTCAATTGTTTGTGTTGTTGGGGCTCATAATACTTAACAGTGTTTGGGGGAACTCCACGTACCACTTGGCAATAGCATATACAATGAATCGAAGTAATACGGAATAGCAAGTCAAGTGCTCCTCAGAGATCCTCCGGACACTTCATTAGGATATTTTATCTTACAATTTCCTGCTGAAGTGTTAGGGGGAACTCCAAGTGCCACTTGATAATGGCAAACTAGAAGAGTAGAAGTAATGCAAATCGCTTAACACTTCGTAAGCCTTCTTTTAGGTACGTACGTTAATTTGCAATCATTGATTGTATCAATCTAATTTGTTAAACAAAATACATTTTAGAGAACAATATTAAATAAAAAAAAAATAATTCCATTCACACATTTACATTGCTGAAAGCCCATTATAAAGTAGAAGATGTTGTAATCTTTAACTTGTACATGTTCGTTACTAGAATAGAAACCAGATTTTTGTAATTTTTAACTTCTGCATGTATTTTTTTTCCGACACATTTACACTCTTTTTGGTTCATTTAAGTTGGTAGATAAATGCCGGAGGGTGTATTAGTCTTGATGTGTACAAGCATTACACTCTAAGCGATTGAACTGCGTGATGAATGGTGTTGATCTGCTGGACTGCTGATAGCTATATTTGACGAGTGGAAATGTCCTTTAGGGAATTTAAGTTACAATAACTTTGTAATGTTATTGATGATAAAACTCTTTCGTCATCAAGCGCAACAAAATGGAATCCATTAATTCTCAAAGATGTACATACTTGTGTTTTATTTGGAGCTAATTAAGATAGACTGTTGATTTGGACTCAATCTTGTATCCTTTCCCAGAAAAATTAAGCTTGGATCACTAACTAGCCTCTTCTAATTGGGTCAACTCAGCTATGGGTCAAGGGCGTTGTGGGGGTCATATATATGAATGCTCGAAATATATGTAACAAATACTGACAACGGAGCCTGCGAGTTATTCAAAGACTATATATTCTTGCTATCTGGGAATTTTGTGTTTTTAATAAAATTTCCTCAGTTGCTTCAAACATACCTTGTGATATCACGAACTATTGCAATTTTTATGATGATTTAAGTGTCGTCAATCAAGAGTACTACCTCTGGAACAGAACTAAGGAGAAATGTTATGTCTATCATTTGAAAGAGTAAGAATGATAGACTGGAAAATAAAAGTTCGACGTTATCATTTCATTCTTTATAATATCATAGTTCCAATTCGTTGATCAGACCCTGCGAGCAATCTGTTAGATGGCCAAAAAAGAAATACAAGTGCATTGGATTAACACAACCTGGATTGTTGATCCGGACATCCGGTCTAACCATTTAAGTTTCCCTTTACTAATTCTACTTGAAATTCAAGTGAAAGATCGATAACATGATCGACAACAAACAAACAAATTGCTCGATTTGATGGCAATTGAATATTTATTCGTTTTGTTGAAACCACAGACAAATTCTTTACTTTATCAATGCCACTTAAATATTGAACTTGATGCCACTGGATCTTCAAGGCTACATTTGGAACTAATTGAACTAGTAGTACAACTACTGTACAAGTTATCAGTCCGTACGTCTTAATATTTCTACAATTTCTATTCGGGAGTAATCTTTTGAGTTTTGAGATCGAAAATTGTGATCACGACTTTAAAATTTGCAAAAAGGTCTCCTTAAAATTGCATTTAGTATATGGTAAAATCAACTTACTCACACTTATACTCCCTCCGTCCCAAAATAAACTTACACGTTACTTTTTATATATATGTCTCAAATAATTGTACTTTTCCAAAAAGTAACTATAAAAATTATTAAATTACCAATTTTACCCCTCATTTACTACTGTGAATCATTTATTTTTTTAATATAAATTCATTTAAACTTGCGTTGAATGACAAAACAAACATTTACCTGACATATCTTAATTCCCGCAAAAATTGTTGGAGGACACTATTTGTGAGACGGAGGGTGTGGATAATAGTTTGGGAGGAATCTTTATGGTACTAACTGTAGAATCAATTTCATTTTTTTTTTTTATAATTATTTTTGGAAAGGCAATTAACTCACACATCCCACAACGAGTATATATATTTTTCCACGAAATATTCACATATGTCCACACTTGAATTTGAACCCACAACCTAACGCTTAAAAATCACCTCAATACCCATGAGCCATGACCAATGGCCCTTTGGTGATTTTTTTCATTGGGTTTAGTGCAGGGAAATGCACTTAACTTTTACTCGATCTCTATAGCGTGTACCGAACTTCATTTTGGTCTATTGTGTGTATCGATCTTTCAATTTGGTCTATTGTGTGTATCCGATGAGTTATTTGATGATGTGGCAACCATATAATTCACCATGTCAGCTGACACATCATTGACACATTATCAAAAAGGGGTACCACGTCAGTCCGATACATACAATAGATTAATATTGAAAGATGGATACACACAATAGATCAAATTGAAGTTGGGTACACACTATAGAAATCGGTCTAAAGTTAAGTACATTTCCCTACACTAATCCCTTTTTCATTTATAATCTCAACATATCTAAACCTTTTTTAAAAAAGAATAATACCAAAATTAGTACTATTTTATTCTCTTTAAAAATGCATTTGATTTTTTTAAAATACTTGATACACAATTTAAATTTTATAGTGGGTGTCGCAAAGTTTGGTTGTGTACGTATCACATATTTTTTTTATTTAAAAAGTATATATCTCGTATTAAAGAGTAGAGTAATTTAATAATTTTAAAAAGTTAACTAACTTTAAAATTTAAGTTAAAAATATTCGTTCATGCCGTTCTAACCGTAATAAGTGTTCCTATCTGAACATTCCTCCTAAACTTATGCGATACTCCGTAAAAACAATAGTAATGAAATTAAAAGATACCTTTGCTTTCACGTAAAATTTTTAATTCTTTTTTATTAAAAAGGCGATCCTGAAAATTAAAAAGTTTTATAGACCACTCCCATCCGTTGGTGTGTAAGTTTTGTGTAATTTGTGCCACCTCATAACTTCCCAAGCTAACATACAATTGATACAATGGTGCCAACAGATTGTGCCAATAATGACTGTGTCACTTTAATGTTTGGACCTCGTATTTACCAATATACATTTGATTCTATACATTAATAAAACAAAACAAAAAAAATGACGCGGTGGGTTTCGTCTTCGCCAAACCGACGCAAATGAAAGGACACAAAGTAAGTGACGAAGTGGTGTCATTGCCGTCACATTAGTGACATGCGTCACTTTGTAAAGTGAGACAACAATGGGTGTGGTCTAGCTTGACAAGACTAGAGAAGTCCAATTGCATTACTTGATTGTGTCTTTGTTAACAACTTATTTACACCAAAATAAACACATTACTTTGTATTTATAATTGTAATTAAAACCCTAAAACAACTTGAAATATATGCACTAATTAAATCAATTTACATGCTCCGTATTTGTGGTTGATAGTTTCCGTACAAAACTGCCTAGAGAGTGAGATTCGTTGCAAATTACGGAGTATTGTATTTTTGCATTAACCAATAATTTGTTTCTTATATAGCAACAAACCATACATTCATAACTTAGGCGGACCTAAAGGGGTTAACCTCTAAAAAATAAATAATTTACATAAAATAATTTTTTTAAGGGCATTAATGACATTTTAAATTTTTTACTCCCTCAGAAAACTACTCAGTCGTATTAGATTCCTTGCAACCACTTGCTTTCGTTGACAAGGTACCAACAAGTTCTGCAACTTTAGCAATGAAATCTGGACATTTGGTCATTTATTGACGTTTTGTCTAGTAACGTAGATCACTAGTAGTATGTATAACACCCGGCAAATTAGGACTAGAATTAGTGCCTAATTCTTTGTTAATACATGTAATTAGTTCTGTGTTAGGCTAATTTATGTATCGGATTATATATTGGTAAATATATACAACTTTGCGATTTGACTTAAATCGTACGCAATTTAAATAGAATGAAATTCTATTCGATTAATACGGACGTTGGTGAACAAATGTTTATATACTAAATAAAGCGATTATGCCCAAAATGCTATTTGCTAATGATTAGTAATTATCTCGTATCACTTGATTAAAGTTTACATGATTTAAAAACAAAAGTACTTAAATTTATTTAAACTATATCTTATTTCAAACTATTAAGGATTTAAAGAAATAATACAAGTAAATTATTTAACAAAAGTTTATAATTTTAAAAGATATAATTAAACGCATAAAATAAATATTTAACGTTTAAACAACGGAGAAAACGAACACCGCACGGGGCGTGATGACGGGGACCGAAAATGGGAGGTTAAACCTCCCACTCTCTCTCTCTTTTCCCTCACTTTCTCCACCCCTTTCTCTTTCTTCATTTTCTTTTCTCTCAACTACCAAACCACCACCATCACCATAAAATCGCAAAATAACACCTCGAAACATCGCCGGATCATACCACTCCTTTGGAATAAAAGAACCACCGCGTCACGATCTACCTTCCTATCTTTTCGGATTTCTCATCCGACACTTTGTAAGTTCCGACAAATTCTCGAAACCTCTCGGTTTTACTTATTTTCGACTTATGGTTGTTTATTTATACTTGTAACGTCCATTGGAGGGTTGGGTAAAAGAATCGGACCAAACGGAAACCCGAAAACATGTTTTTGGACCGAAATCCGTCGATCAGACCGTTTCGCGAGCTGGGGTGTGTTCTTCCTACGAACCGAGCCGAGCAGCGAGTCGAGCCGAGCAGCGAGTCGAGCCGAGCAGCGAGTCGAGCCGAGCAGCGAGTCGAGCCGAGCAGCGAGTCGAGCCGAGCAGCGAGTCGAGCCGAGCAGCGAGTCGAGCCGAGCAGCGAGTCGAGCCGAGCAGCGAGTCGAGCCGAGCAGCGAGTCGAGCCGAGCAGCGAGTCGAGCCGAGCAGCGAATCGAACCGAGCAGCGAATCGAACCGAGCGGCGAACCGAGCCGAGTTACGAATCGAACCGAACTTGCGAGCCGAACCGAGCCGAACGAGCCGAACTGACCTGGTCTGCGAACTGAGTTTCTACTCAACAATTCGACATTCGCGTAACGACAACTACACTTTTTACGACGATGATTAACATACAAAAATACATACTTTTACTAAACGTAAAACGAGACGAAAAATAATAACACTTATGGATTATTATTACAAACCGTCACCAACGGGCCAACCATATTTTCTAAGAACAAACGATAACGAACCAACATTGGACATAACGAGTTGTGTAGACAACCAGCATAGATGGTCTTACGGGACATCTACTTACTTAACTTTACATGTTTAGGCATTTAAAGGTTCCGGGTTCGGAGAACCACAAACGGGATTTCATCCGCCTTACTTACTCGATTTCACATACTGACTTGCTAGGCTCAGGTGAGTCTTACGGCCCCACTTTTACTGTTTTTCTTATTGGGGGAGATACATGCTACTGATTTTACTTGAACACAAGTACTAAAACTGCTTACTATACCAAACGGAATTGCATGAGTTATTTACTTTCTACTGAAGTCTCTCCATCATATATCGTTAGTTATGTACTTAAGCGAGAACACTAGTTAATGGATCCATTAGGGAAATGACCATCCCCGCCTGGGGTAGTAGCGCTACCACGAACCGTTATGTATAAACGGGCGACTATTATTCGTCACTTATGCTTGCTCAATTACGAGCATGTCACGGGAGAAAATTATTACTTACGGGTTAAGCTTCGATTATGAGCCTCATGGCAACGGTATAACTTATTTACTTTACATTTGCTAGATTTGCAAATACTTGATTTACGCCTACGGGCACTACTGATGAAATCTTGTGTTCAAAAACTGATATTATTTACAAACCTGTGAGATTCACCAACATTCGTGTTGACCCTTTTTAGCATGTATTCTCAGGTACACAGACGGAGTAGGATTACTTCAGGACATAGCTAGAGTCGCATGATTTCAACTAAACTGCATTAACGGAGATTCTCAGCATTATCTTTTGTACATGTTGATTATGTAATAGAATCTCCCGCTATACGCGCGGACTCTAGGGAACTACATTTTGTATATGAAAACATTAAGTTTTCAAAAACTTACTTTATATGAAATCGTTTTACAACGTCTCATTTAGAGGTCGTTTACTGTATATCTTGTGCTTTGTATATTGATTAGTAATACCCAAGTATGCTTCCGCAAATCATTAAATTTGGGGGTGTTACATATTGGTATCAGAGCCTAAGGTTATAGTGAACTAGGTTGCATTTAGTGGGCCTAGACTATGACCATTAGGCAGTATTTCCTTACTAGGCATGATTGGTTCAGGAATTACATCATACGACTTTAATTTAAAATAGCCTGGTCAACTATGTACAATTAAGGAAGGATGATGTGAGGTCTGAAATGGTTATGTTGAACAGGAATGCGTTAGTTGACTCTGACCACGAGAGAACCGGACCATTACTTGATACGTGCTAGACACTAGGCTGGATATTATATACTTATATATATTAGCCTCGACTTACTTACACTCTGCCACAGGAATGGCAAACACACCACCTAATCCGTCACACTCTCACTCGCATGGGTAACGAAACCCACGAGTAGCCAGGAGGAATACAAGGTCACCTCGAACCAGCCCCTATCCTGTTCATAACTTTCAGAACTCGGCGCACCTCCCGGAGCCAGTGTTGGCTACCCAACTCCACCGTCAGGAGCAAAGGCTTGAAAATCTCGAACGGGAATAACACCGAATGACCTACCTGCTTCGCCAAGCTCTTGACCGCATATCACAACTCCAGCGAGAACAAGAAGATACCAGCCTCTCCGTAAGCATAATCCAGGATTCAATGACCGCTGAATTAGGTGCGGATGAACTTGTAAGAAACCGACTAGAGGAATGTGAACAGCGTTCACAGGAGACTGAGGAGCATTCTCGAGCACTAGTACAACGACTGGCCTTGGTTGAAGGCAACGCCAGACAAGCCAACAGACTAGCAGAAACTGTGGACCGCCTTGTCGCGCTGATGGAACAGATTAATCTACATCAAGATTAGATCAGTCTGTAACTTGTAACCAGTTAACTACTTAATTAGGACCTATGTAATTCAACAGGATTTAACTATTCCCGGTACTTTTGTACTACTACTACTTTGTAATCTTTTGAGAAATCCGTACCTTATGTCCAACTTATTTACTTAAATGAAATATGATTGTCACTTCGTACTATTATCGTGTATCTCATCATATACACTTGTGATATATCATAATTTCATGCAAATAACTTATTCCACTTTCCTTGTTCTTTTCTTGACCAGCAGCATGCCTCCTCGTCGACAGATCACCCTCACTGAAGCTGAAGTTGCGGGTCTGATTGCCCGTAGTGTGGCCCAAGCCCTAGCTACCCGAACACCAACTCCTGGTAGCGAAGATACAGCTACTAATGGACCACAACCCAAACCCTGTTCTTATAAGGACTTCCAGAACTGCAAACCTCTGAACTTTACAGGTACTGAGGGAGCTATCGGTCTAGTACGCTGGATCGAGAAAGTCGAATCTGTGTTTCTTATCTGCAACTGTGCGGAGGGAGACAAGGTTAAGTTCTCCGTTAGTACTTTTACCGACACCGCACTCACCTGGTGGAACACCTATGCCCAGACTGTGGGTATTGCCAATGCTTACAAACTCCCGTGGGAGGAGTTGAAGGAGATGTTGAGGGGTGAGTATTGCCCCAGGGATGAACTGAAACAACTGGAGCTGGAATTCTGGAACCACAAGATGCAAGGTGATGATATCACCGGGTACACCAACCGTTTCCACCAACTGGCACTTCTGTGCCCAACCATGGTCGATCCTGAATACAAGAGGATCGAGAAATATGTTGATGGACTCCCCGAGAAACTCCAGGACCTGGTGACTTCATCCAAACCAGGTACTATCCAGAATGCCATCCGTATGGCCCATGAACT
Source organism: Helichrysum umbraculigerum (assembly GCA_949592205.1). Classification (NCBI taxonomy): domain Eukaryota; kingdom Viridiplantae; phylum Streptophyta; class Magnoliopsida; order Asterales; family Asteraceae; genus Helichrysum; species Helichrysum umbraculigerum. Next base: position 108,835,708 of record CATIUR010000001.1, read on the forward strand.
TACGGCAAACGCTGTCCGCAGTAACACAACCTCAGCCCCACCTGCAAATAACAAACGAAAGTGGGAAGGAAACCCCAACTCATCCAACCAAATCACCAACCGAAAGCCTGAGCCCCTTAGGGCTTATTCATTCGGCTCTTCGGAAAAGAGAGGGTACATTGGAAGCAAGCCCTACTGCCCCAAATGCAATCGTCACCACGACGGTTCCTGCCCTTGCACAAACTGCAAACGTTTTGGGCATCTGGCCAAAGACTGTCGAAACACCAGTGCCCCAAAGACTTGTTACGGGTGCGGAAGTCCTGGGCACTTTCAGAATAATTGCCCTAAGCAGAGAAACAACAACAACAACAACAACAAACGGAACAACAACCCTGCTCGTAGCAGAGCATTTGTCATCAAAGCTGGGGAAGCTAGGGAAGACCCGAATGTTGTAACGGGTACGTTCCTTCTCAACGATCTTACTGCTTCAGTATTATTTGATACCGGTGCTGATAGAAGTTTCATATCTGATGAGTTTAGCCCACTACTTGATATCACCCCTTCGGCCTTAGATGTTAAGTACACCGTAGAACTCGCAAATGGTAAACTCATAGAAACCGATAGTGTGATACCTAATTGCACTTTAACCCTAGCAAACGAAACCTTCTCAATCGATCTAATGCCTGTTGAACTAGGAAGCTTCGATATCATCGTGGGTATGGACTGGTTGTCCAAGCATCGGGCCGAAATTGTTTGCCATGATAAAATCGTCCGAATTCCTCTCGCCGCCGGTAGTACCTTGATCATACAGGGGGAGACCAGTGGGTCGAGACTAAACTTAATCTCCTGTTTAAAAACCCAAAAATTTCTGAGAAAGGGTTACCCAGCAATTCTCGCGCACATCACAGAGAAAAAGTCGGAGGAGAAGCGACTTGAAGATGTGCCAATCGTTAAAGACTTTCCCGAAGTCTTTCCAGAAGAACTACATGGTTTACCTCCACCTAGACAGGTCGAGTTCTCGATTGATCTCGTGTCGGGTGCCGCACCGGTGGCCCGAGCACCGTACCGCCTAGCCCCATCCGAACTTCAGGAGTTGTCTACTCAGTTACAGGAGCTCCTGGATAGAGGATTCATCAGACCGAGTTCCTCACCTTGGGGAGCTCCGGTCTTGTTCGTCAAAAAGAAAGACGGTTCATTTCGAATGTGTATTGACTATCGAGAGTTGAACAAACTAACCGTCAAGAACCGATACCCACTTCCTCGAATCGATGATTTGTTCGATCAACTTCAAGGATCAAGCTGTTATTCAAAGATTGATCTTCGATCAGGTTATCATCAATTGCGTGTTCGCGATACTGACATTCCAAAAACCGCCTTCATAACCCGTTACGGGCACTATGAATTCCAAGTGATGCCCTTTGGTTTAACCAACGCACCGGCTGTATTCATGGACCTTATGAATCGGGTGTGCAAACCGTACCTAGACAAGTTTGTCATTGTTTTTATCAATGACATCCTTATTTATTCGCGCAACGAACAGGAACACGCACAACATCTCAGAACCATCCTAGAACTACTCAGACACGAGGAGCTTTACGCCAAATTCTCTAAGTGTGAGTTCTGGATAAAAACCGTTCAATTCCTTGGACACGTGATTGATAATCAGGGAATTCATGTAGACCCGACAAAAATCGAGGCAATCAAGAACTGGCAAGCACCAACCACTCCAACCGAGGTACGCCAATTCTTGGGATTGGCCGGTTACTACCGCCGTTTCATCGAAAACTTTTCAAAAATTGCCAAACCCCTCACGGTGCTAACTCAGAAAGAAAAGAAATTCGATTAGACCGATAAACAAGAGTCGGCATTTCAGCTGTTGAAATTCAAGCTTTGCAGTGCACCCATTCCATCTCTACCCGAAGGCACCGATGACTTCGTGGTATACTGCGATGCTTCTCACCAAGGTCTCGGTTGCGTGCTGATGCAACGAGACAAGGTCATTGCTTACGCCTCCCGACAACTTAAAGTTCACGAGAAAAACTACACAACTCACGACCTCGAGCTAGGGGCCGTGGTATTCGCCTTAAAAATCTGGAGACATTATCTTTATGGTACCCGCAGCACTGTATTCACCGACCACAAAAGTCTCCAACACATTTTCAACCAGAAAGATCTTAACATGAGGCAACGTAGATGGTTTGAATTACTCACCGATTACGACTGTGAGATCATATATCATCCGGGCAAAGCAAACGTGGTTGCTGATGCTCTCAACCGTAAAGAACGAACAAAACCACTTCAAGTCCGAGCACTCAGTATTACCATTCATAACGATCTCACCACCCAAATCCACGTTGCCCAACTCGAAGCCCTGAAACCCGATAACTTCAAAAGCGAAGCCCTGCGAGGCATGGATAGGCAATTCGAAACCAAACCTAACGGAGTTAAGTATTTCTCAAACCGAATCTGGTTGCCTAAATTCGGAAACCTACGGGACTTGGTGATGGATGAAGCTCACAAGTCCAAATATTCTATCCACCCGGGATCCGACAAAATGTATCACGGCATCAAGGAGTTTTACTGGTGGCCAAACATGAAAGCTGACATTGCTTTGTACGTCAGCAAATGCTTAACTTGTTCCAAGGTCAAGGCCGAACACCAAAGACCTTCGGGATTGCTCCAACAACCTGAAATTCCTCAATGGAAATGGGAGCAAATTACCATGGATTTCATAACCAAACTACCTAAATCGGCGAGCGGTTGCGATACCATTTGGGTGATCGTCGATCGGCTCACCAAATCAGCTCATTTATTGGCAATCAGAGAAACCGATAAAATGGAACGCCTTACACAAATTTATATCAAGGAAATCGTTTGCCAACATGGTGTCCCTATCTCTATTATCTCTGACAGCGATGCTCGTTTCACATCTCGCTTCTGGCAATCACTCCAAAAATCACTGGGTACCCGTCTCGATATGAGTACCGCTTACCATCCTCAGACCGATGACCAGAGCGAACGTACTATTCAGACACTGGAAGATATGCTACGAGCCTGCGTAGTTGATTTCGGTACAAATTGGGAAAGACATCTACCGTTGTGCGAGTTCTCGTACAACAACAGCTATCACGCCAGCATTAAAGCTGCACCTTTTGAGGCACTGTATGGTCGTAAGTGCCGATCACCGATCTGTTGGACTGAAGTGGGAGATAGTCAACTCACTGGTCCTGAACTCATACATGAAACCACAGAGAAAATCGTCGAAATCCAAAACCGACTCAAAGCCGCGCGTGATCGTCAGAAAAGCTATGCTGACGTGAGACGCAAGCCACTCGAGTTTCAAGTTGGGGATCGAGTACTCTTGAAAGTATCGCCTTGGAAAGGCGTAATCCGATTCGGCAAATGCGGAAAGTTAAACCCTAGGTACATTGGGCCTTTCGAGATCCTCGAGAGGATAGGTCCAGTGGCATATCGACTGCAGCTGCCCTCTGAACTCAGCAGCATGCACCCTACCTTTCACATTTCTAACTTAAAGAAATGTCTGTCTGACGAGACACTTATTATACCACTTGATGAGATTCGCATCGATGACAAACTTCATTTCGTTGAGGAACCCGCCGAAATTATGGACCGTGAGGTCAAACAACTGAAACAAAGTCGTATTCCCATTGTCAAGGTCAGGTGGAATTCTAGACGTGGTCCGGAATTCACTTGGGAACGGGAAGACCAAATGCGACTCAAGTATCCCCACTTATTCACTGATGCTACCCCGAACGTGACTTCGACTTAAATTTCGGGACGAAATTCTTTTAACAGGGGGAGAATATAACACCCGGCAAATTAGGACTAGAATTAGTGCCTAATTCTTTGTTAATACATGTAATTATTCTGTGTTAGGCTAATTTATGTATAGGATTATATATTGGTAAATATATATAACTTTGCGATTTGACTTAAATCGTACGCAATTTAAATAGAATGAAATTCTATTCGATTAATACGGACGTTGATGAACAAATGTTTATATACTAAATAAAGCGATTATGCCCAAAATGCTATTTGCTAATGATTAGTAATTATCTCGTATCACTTGATTAAAGTTTACATGATTTAAAAACAAAAGTACTTAAATTTATTTAAACTATATCATATTTCAAACTATTAAGGATTTAAAGAAATAATACAAGTAAATTATTTAACAAAAGTTTATAATTTTAAAAGATATAATTAAAAGCATAAAATAAATATTTAACGTTTAAACAACGGAGAAAACGAACACCGCACGGGGCGTGATGACGGGGACCGAAAATGGGAGGTTAAACCTCCCACTCTCTCTCTCTTTTCCCTCACTTTCTCCACCCCTTTCTCTTTCTTCCTTTTCTTTTCTCTCAACTACCAAACCACCACCATCACCATAAAATCGCAAAATAACACCTCGAAACATCGCCGGATCATACCACTCCTTTGGAATAAAAGAACCACCGCGTCACGATCTACCTTCCTATCTTTTCGGATTTCTCATCCGACACTTTGTAAGTTTCGACAAATTCTCGAAACCTCTCGGTTTTAATTATTTTCGACTTATGGTTGTTTATTTATACTTGTAACGTCCATTGGAGGGTTGGGTAAAAGAATCGGACCAAACGGAAACCCGAAAACATGTTTTTGGACCGAAATCCGTCGATCAGACCGTTTCGCGAGCTGGGGTGTGTTCTTCCTACGAACCGAGCCGAGCAGCGAGTCGAGCCGAGCAGCGAGTCGAGCCGAGCAGCGAGTCGAGCCGAGCAGCGAGTCGAGTCGAGCCGAGCAGCGAATCGGGCCGAGCAGCGAGTCGAGTCAAGCAGCGAGTCGAGCCGAGCAGCGAATCGAGCCGAGCAGCGAATCGAACCGAGCAGCGAATCGAACCGAGCGGCGAACCGAGCCGAGTTACGAATCGAACCGAACTTGCGAGCCGAACCGAGCCAAACGAGCCGAACTGACCTGGTCTGCGAACTGAGTTTCTACTCAACAATTCGACATTCGCGTAACGACAACTACACTTTTTACGACGATGATTAACATACAAAAATACATACTTTTACTAAACGTAAAACGAGACGAAAAATAATAACACTTATGGATTATTATTACAAACCGTCACCAACGGGCCAACCATATTTTCTAAGAACAAACGATAACGAACCAACATTGGACATAACGAGTTGTGTAGACAACCAGCATAGATGGTCTTACGGGACATCTACTTACTTAACTTTACATGTTTAGGCATTTAAAGGTTACGGGTTCGGAGAACCACAAACGGGATTTCATCCGCCTTACTTACTCGATTTCACATACTGACTTGCTAGGCTCAGGTGAGTCTTATGGCCCCACTTTTACTGTTTTTCTTATTGGGGGAGATACATGCTACTGATTTTACTTGAACACAAGTACTAAAACTGCTTACTATACCAAACGGAATTGCATGAGTTATTTACTTTCTACTGAAGTCTCTCCATCATATATCGTTAGTTATGTACTTAAGCGCGAACACTAGTTAATGGATCCATTAGGGAAATGACCCTCCCCACCCGGGGTAATAGCGCTACCACGAACCGTTATGTATAAACGGGTGACTATTATTCGTCACTTATGCTTGCTCAATTACGAGCATGTCACGGGAGCAAATTATTACTTACGGGTTAAGCTTCGATTATGAGCCTCATGGCAACGGTATAACTTATTTACTTTACATTTGCTAGATTTGCAAATACTTGATTTACGCCTACGGGCACTACTGATGAAATCTTGTGTTCAAAAACTGATATTATTTACAAACCTGTGAGATTCACCAACATTCGTGTTGACCCTTTTTAGCATGTATTCTCAGGTACACAGACGGAGTAGGATTACTTCAGGACATAGCTAGAGTCGCATGATTTCAACTAAACTGCATTAACGGAGATTCTCAGCATTATCTTTTGTACATGTTGATTATGTAATAGAATCTCCCGCTATACGCGCGGACTCTAGGGAACTACATTTTGTATATGAAAACATTAAGTTTTCAAAAACTTACTTTATATGAAATCGTTTTACAACGTCTCATTTAGAGGTCGTTTACTGTATATCTTGTGCTTTGTATATTGATTAGTAACACCCAAGTATGCTTCCGCAATTCATTAAATTTGGGGGTGTTACAGTATGTGATGCTAGTAGTATGTGATTACTGATTAATAAAATTTTGTAGTGATAATTAGTTCAGTATTGTTGATAAAGTAGAAAGTTGCAACTTGAAATAACCTGATACGATGACTGCATTAGTGTGTGAGAATCTTGATTTGCTTCCTATGTTATCTAATGAGGATCGTTAGAGGGTTATAGCATAATAGTTGAAAGTGATTGTTACTTCAATAACATATTTTTTTGACATCAAGACTATTTGGAATCTGATAGAAAATATTTCTAAAAAGGTTAAACGGACATGGGATCTTGCGTACCCTGCCTCTTCCCCTGTGTGTAATAGTATTTTGAACCTAGTCATGTATAAGGGATAGATGATGAAATGAGAATAAATGCCACTCTTTATCTGGTCCTTCCCATGAATTATCACTTTTTGATCACCGATTTTTCCCTCTTTTTGTCAAAATGAATTCAATTTCAATTCCTAATAAAGACACAATGTCAACCATCTTCAAGCTTCAGATGTATCTCTGTTTTTAGATTAGACAGTTTCCTCATAACTCTTCTATATATATGTGCAACTATGATATGTTTATTTCCAACACAATAACTACAAAGGTATACAAATTAAGGAAAACGTCAAGTGTCCCTTAGGGATCCTCTGAACACTTCACTGCGGATATTTTGTTTACGATTTCCTTACTGAAGTGTTTGGGGGAACTCCAAGAGTCACGTGACTCTAGCAACTTGAATTTCCAAATGCACCAAGTAACTACAAAAAACTAACAAACGAAGAAGACGTCAAGTGCCCCTTAGAGATCCTCCGAACACTTCACTGGGATATGCTGTTTTATTAATTCATGAATTCCTACTGAAGTGTTTGGGGGAACTCCAAGAGCCACTTGACACTACGAACTATATATCCAAACACACCAAATACCTACGAAGGAGTACTAATGAAGAATGAACACGTCAAGTGTACCTCGGAGATCCTCCGAACACTTCACTGAGATGTGTTATTAATTCATTATTTCCTACCACTGAAGTGTTTGGGGGAACTCCAAGTGCCATTTGACTACTCTACCAAACTAGAAATCATGCACATCGTTTATAACACTACGTAAGTGTTCTTTTGAGTACTGTAATATATATATGAATTGTACATGTTTTAGTACCAACTTTTTCCCTGCAAAACAATTGTTAAACAACATATAACCTTTTTCCCCTTCATATATCTACATTTAATTAATATTTTAATATCAAGTGCATACCGATCAACCAAAATGTTTGGACAGTGGTGGCAAGAGCCTGGGCCTTTCGAAATTGGTTAGCTGCAGTGGAAGACTCGGATCTGGAACACTTGCATTAGGATTTGGGATGATACTTTGTTTTGAAAGAAAGAATGAATCTGCGACAAACTTGGCCGATCATTTAATTAATTATTGTAAACCTTAAGAGTTGAGTAATTAAGATTGCCTTGCTAGTGCAGCAATGGATTAAATCGAATCGTGTGAATACCATTGTTCTTCGATTTCATAATATATACTATTACTTCATCGTGTGTCATGTTTGTGTGTTTGCATGATCTGTGAATCATACGTTTTTCCTATCTTAAATCCAGCAGTGTAAACTCGAAGTGCCACAAAAGTGTAAAAAACTGAAAAATGCAGCTAAAGCTAATGATACTGTAACAAGGTAGAGGTAATATAAACGGTTAGCAGTCCCATACCTTTTTCACAATAAATACTCAAAGTTCAGCATATCCCGCATTCTGCCAAAGCAGACACACTTTCAAGGTATAGATCTCTTTGGATGCTGATTTATTGATCCAATCTCGCACTGCAAATGTATAGATGTGAGAATGCTCATTTAATATTCAGAGTAAAATTAACAACAAATAGTAAATTTTCAACCATAGTTCCTGACCTCTGTAACTCGGTATTGGGCCATACAACTCTAAACAATGGATTAATGAGAATAAATCATTATATGTATACAATGCCACCCCTTCAACGTGTATTGCAAAGGTTTTTCCATTCCACTCCACAAAAGCAAGGCCCACCTAATACAACCTCTTATCCATACTCACCCAACAGTGCTTCGGCTGGACCTTCGGTTCCAACTGACGGAGCCGACGCCAATAGCACGGCCCGTCGGTTTGGTTCAGTCGGTTCCAACCGTCGGACATCCGACCCTCCGCCTTTTTTTGTGTGGTGACAGCTTATATTTAATTGTTTTTTGTTTTGTTTTTGTTTATAGTATAAAAATAAAGGTAAATTGGTAAATGTGGGGTCAAAAATTAAAGTGACGGTGTCGCTGATGGTAGTTGTTAGTCAGTTTCAGTAAGTTTTGAGAAAAGTTGACGTGGTGCTGATGTGGCACAAACTGACCAGTCGGTTTCAGTTACTATTGGAAATGGTCTAAGTAGATCAAGCAACACTAGAATGGCCAAAAGGGTGAACAACTCCTCCTAGCTAATCAGCAAAGAAATGACTCGGTATACGAAACTATCAATTCCACTTCAGCTGATCTTCTTCAAAGAATATTGGAATCTTCTTCACATGCAACTCATTAAATAGATCATGTATCCGATTGAATTAGTTATTATAATTAAAAAGTGTTCTTTATTGTATTGTTATTATTGTATTAAGAGTATAAAAAGTAGTTTTACCTTTCAATGTAAATTTTGTAAAACTCTAACTTTGATAGATTGAGTTTGAAATTTCAGATTTATGTTCATTATAGTGTTGATACCTATATTTTGATATATAGTAAAAGAAAAGAAAAATTAAAAAATATCATTACAACATTAGAAATTATGTTGTAAAGTAGATAAAATCTAGAAGTGTATTGACATTGCTCATCATCAGTCATACACATTAACATATAGGGATTAGTGTAGGGGAATGCATCCAACTTGTGCACGAATTCTATTGTATTTATCCAACTTTTTTTTGGTCTATTGTGTGTATCAATCTTCAACTTTGGTCTATTGTGTGTATCGGGTTGATGTGGCACCCGTTTTTGATGATATGTCAACGACGTGTCAAATGACGTGGCAAATTATACGTTTGATACGTTATCAAATTAGTCATTGGATACACACAATAGACGAAAGTTGAAGATTGATACACACAATAGACCAAAAAAAAGTTGGGTACATACAATAGAATTCGTGCACAAGTTGGATGCATTCCCCTGCACTAATCCCTAACATATATTATACATGATGATAGGGGTGTTCAATATTTGGTTTGAAACCGTTTAATCCGAAAATCAAACCGAATTAAAACCGAAAAAAACCCGAACCGAATTCAAATTTGGTTTCGGTTCGGTTTCGGTTTTGTTTTGGTTTTTGAATTCGGTTTTCGGTTTTGAAATTTTGAATTCGGTTTAACGGAAAACCGAATTTTAATAAATAATATATTAAATTATTAATATATGTAGTATATGTGTGATATTTTAATTTTCTAAAAAAGCATATCTACATTTAAACCTTAAATTAACTTTACGTCTTTCACTATCAACTATAGTAAAACCCTAACACACGAAAAATTACAAGTCGAAACCGATTAACTTAAAAAAAATAAAAAAATTCAAATTTTCGGTTTTAACCGAAACCGAACCGAATTCGAATTCGGTTTTCGGTTCGTTTTCAAATATGAATTTAGTTTTCTGTTCGGTTTTCGGTTTTGCTCAAAAAAATTTCAAAACTGAACAACCCGAACCGAATAAACCGAGGAAACCGAAAACTGGACCGATGAACACCCCTACATGATGATGATCCCGTGACATAATTTTATATATAATACATATCCAGCCATTAAATCTACCCTTTAATGGGTGAGAATGAGAGAACCAATAAAAATGCCATGTGTCATAAAACTTAATTTTCCTCACGTTTTTAAAAATTAAATATTTCACAAACGGTAAGTCGAAAAATTATAAAAATTACAGCATAAAAATCAGCTTTTTTCCCCTCTTCGATTAGAGATTTTTCGACGACTTTTTTTAAAGGTTTTACAAATTGTACAATATTAGTATCACATGTGTTACTAGGTGGTATCACATATGTTACTCGCTGTTATCACATGTGTTACTCGCTGGTATCACAAGTGTTACTTGATGGTATCACATGTGTTACTAGCTAGTAACACACGTGTTACTCGCTGGTATTACATGTGTTAGTTGTTTTCAAAACCCACCAAAAAACGAAAAAAAGAAGTTCGTTGAAAGTATATTATTTGAGATCTCTAATCGAAGAGAAAAAAACGCTGATTTTTAAGGTGCAATTTTTGTGATTTTTCGACTTACCGTTTGTGAGATATATAATTTTTGAAAACGAGAGAGAAAATAGATTTTGTGACACGTGGCGAATTCTAATTGATTCCTCAATTTTCACCCATACTCATTTGAACCTCACTTTATATACAATATGCATAGATACATAGATGTGATGTGATGATCGAATATGTACGTAAAAAGATTAAGGTTTGTGAATTCGATATGTACTAATTTGAAGAACTCCTTGATACCTTAGAATACCTAGTAGTAGTATATATATCATCTCTATTTAAGCATACTACGTATGTAGTAGTTGTGTTCTATTTGTTGCTACTACTTTAAGACCACATGCATCGCTGTATTCTCGACGGATTTTCGAACTCAGAACACCCCTGCACGGGGGCAATGGGGCGTTCTGAGGGGCGTTCTGGGGGCGTGCAGCAACGGAGCACGGGGCTTTGGCGAGGCGTTGAGATGGGGCCCGCAATATTTTTTTTTTCTTTTCCCACCGTTTGGCATTTGTTTTCAAAAAAAAAAGTTTTTTTAAAATTAAATTAATAAAAGGGTGGGGCCTAGGGGTCTTGACGTGGTGTTGACGCTGACGTGGCGTTGAGAATGCCCCATGATAGGCTGCACCATTGCAAGTGGTCTAATTCGTTTCTTCCGTATTCTTCTAATTCCATATCTGCAACTCATTCATCAACATGAACATGGAGATTAAACATGGTAACAATCAGAAAGGTAATTATCCGATGAATCTAACGATCATGAAACGTGAAAATCCGAACGAAAATGTTATTGAAAGCTCGTCTACTAAAGTTGAAGACATGAATCATGCCACAAGAGTTTTTGCCTTGGAATGCAAGGAAAGATTTGTTCAAGATTTTGACAAAACCACAGATGCAAAAAAATTCCAGAAAGCCCAGAAACAGAAAATCGACATTACTGCTATCGCTTCTACATCCACATCTAGTGTCGTCCCTATTGTTGATCCCACAACAACAACAAAGTTCGAGAAACCGCAAGACACAAAGATGAAAGGAGTACAAAATAAAGAAGTTGTAAGAGATATCAAAGCGGGGTATAAAAACGGTGATGGTAAATCAATATGTCGTTTATGCCTAAAAGACGTTTGGTTCTTTGAAAGGCTTATATTTTGATATGAAGAGTCATTCTGATGACGATTGGAAGACATTCTTTGCAAAGAGGGGCAAGGGATTAGATGTAGTACGTGCTCGCCAACCATACGATACCTAGAGGATTACTACAAGAGAATCACGGGTCTTTCGAAAGCTCATTAATCAGAATGTCGGCCCTCGCATATATCTCAACACGAATGCCAAAATAGTTGTAGTTGTAGATTGAACCTATTCGTTCATATCAGAATCTAATACCTGTGTATTTTCTTCTTATGTTTACATTGACTTTTCAGTTTAAGATTTTATCCCAACATGCATCAATCTCTTAATGTAGACACAATGCCAACCATGTTCATGCTTTGAATGCCTGCAAGTACGCTTCATTTGATCCTATATATACCTATAACTACAACATGTTTATCACCAAACACATCAAGTAACTATACATATAAGATATAAACAATGTAAGAAAATTAAACGTCAAGTGTCCCTTAGAGTTCCTCCGAACACTTCATTGGGATGCTCTATGTATGGCTAACCTACTGAAGTGTTTGGTGGAACTCCGAGTGCTACCTGACCCTCGTAAAATACAAATTTAGCATTCTAATTATGACAATTTTTGTTATAAGTATTTTCATATGTTTGTTGTTTAATAATTTTTATAGCAGGAAGAGCAAGGAGGCTGATGCATCAGACCCATGTTCGCATTCTATTCTCGATTGTACGTAATCATATTTATCTATATCCTTTACAGATATGCAAATACATATAATATTTAATAGTGAATAAATAAATATCGATGTTGCCAGAGGCGGAGCTAGAAACAAATATCAGGGGTAGCAAAAAATTCAAGTATATAAATTATAACAAATGTATGATTTCATTATATAAGTTTAAAGCAACAAAAACCACTAGCTACTAATTACTAAACTACTACTACAAGTACTACTACTACAATCGTCATAATATATAACTTGACCATGCCATTGCCGAACTAAAAAATGAGAGCAAACAAAGGTTAACATAAGCAGCAGAATATCCACTTAGGATTAGAGAAGCAAAAAAATCATAATAAACGGTAGAACCACCCGCAGCAGATCATCTTATATTCACATCCCATATTCCCATCAAAAAGTATGATATCAAGTATAGTTCCATTCTTTGATTTTTAATTGATCCGGTGGATTTTTCAAATAAACTAAGTCGAAAGGTTTGGGAAAAAGAACCAGAAGCTGTAAAGTTCATATGTATAGTAGATGTTTGTTTTCTATTTTTTTTAAACGTGATGAATTGTTCCCCCAAGTTGGGCTTTGGGCTTACCAAATTAAATTGGACTTTTTGCACAATGGCTCGGGGTTGATTGAAGATATTAGGATGACTCATAATCTTTTTTTTATGCGTAGCAATATATACTAAATTAAAAAAAAAATTAACATTAAATACATAGAAGTCATGTGTGGCACATGCTTCCCCTTGCTTCAGTGTATGTCCGCCACTGGATGTTGCCACATAAGCATGTTGACTGGCTCATATCAGTCATTTGGTAAACTGGTTATATATGTAATACGACTCCGATGAGACAAGATTTTATAACACAATGATCTGTGAAAAATATAGTAAGCTGTCACATTAATGACAAAATTGATGTTTAATCCAAAATGTAATATATATTTTATCATATCAACCATCTTCTATATGTTCCAGTGGTAAGATGTCTTAAAATTTTCATAATAGTCACGTGTTCATCTCTCACTCGGTAGATATTTTAAGATAGTCAAACAAAAAGTCCAGAAAATTAAAGGTCAGGTATATATCTGAGACAAAAATGCTTGACTTTCCCAAATAGAATCCCTCTCTATTTACCTGTTTAGTGTTGCTCTATAATCAAAAATATTTTTTAAATTATTAAACCTTTAGCATTTTTGAATGATGATTTCTATAAACCCATGCAATTTTAACAAATTCATAAACAGATCAATAATGTTGTTAAAATCAGACCGACTGAACCGGGTTCAACCGCTAACCGGATTGGATACCTACAGTGGCGGATCCAGAAACTTTTGTCATGGGGGGCAAAAAAATTAACACAAAAAAATTTCAGTAGAAAATTTACTGAACATGGTGTTTGTAAATTTTTTCTTGGGAAAAAATTCAAAATGTACTAATAGAAGGGGCCATTTTAATGTTTTTTATTCATAATGAGCTATTTCTAGGGGGGCCTAATCACATTTAATGTTGGATTTTGTAAAAAATATACATATAATTACACTATAAGCCCACTTTGATGGGGGGCCATGGACCCCCATGCTATAACTCTAAATCCGCCCCTGGATACCTATTAAGACAATTCCCAACAGTGACAGAAACTGACGTGCCACGTCTGTGCCACGCATACGCCACATCAGCTTTTTTCAAAACTGACTGAAAATGACGGACCCCTGCCATCAGTGACTCCGTCACTTTAATTTTTGAACCCACATTTAACAATTTACTTCTACTTATACACACACACAAACACAAAAAAAGAAAAGAAATAAACCGACAGATCGTCGGTTTAGAGACGAAGGAGAAGTGACGGAGAAGTGACGGACCAAGTGACACCATGGTGCCAATGGTGTCATGACTTAAGTGACGAAAGTGACGGAGCAACCGACAGGATCCGTTGGGAGTGCTCTAATGGATGTCATAAAACACCAATTGTCATGTTTAAACTATATTATTAGTCGTCATTTAATTTACTTATATAATAAAGGGTTATAAGAGCACTCCCAACGGGGAGCTTCGCTTCTCGTCGGTTTCATGGAGGTTCATATGAGAACCAACTAAAAGTTGAGAACCTTGAGAACCACTACATTACATGCTTGTTCACATGTGATTTAACTTCATTCACATGTGAACATTGATTTAGGTTAGATTTGTAAAGAAAAAAATTAAAAAAATCCTAAATTATAGCGAAAAACACAAAAAACAAATATATGTTCACATTTGATGATAATGTGAACAAATCATGTAAAAAGTGTTTTAAAACGTGATTTTCGAATTTTTTTCTTTACCAATCTAACCTAAATCAATGTTCACATGTGAATGAAGTTAATCACATGTGAACAAGCATGTAATCTAGTGGTTCTCAAGGTTCTCAACTTTTAGTTGGTTCTCATTTGAACCTAACAACCGACGGAGACGAGGCCGATGGTACCGCCCGTCGGTTTGGTTCCGTCGGTTGACTCCGTCTCATTTTCGACGCTCAATCAGTTTTTGTGTGTGGGGCCGGCATAATATTGAATTGTTTCTTTTGTTTTTGTTTAATGTATAGAAATAAATGTAAATTGATAAATGTGGGATCCAAAAATTAAAGTGATGGGTCACTGATGGTAGAGGTCCGTCAGTTTCAGTTAGTTTTGGAAAAAGCTGATGTGGCGCAGACGTGGTGCAGATATATATATTATATTGTTTGTATTTGTCTCTATATTATGCTAAAAATGTCTTCCAACAAAATTACTTGTGATGACTTTAGTTTATATATATCGTATATAAATAAAAATGTCTTCCAACAGGCTTAGAGTTTTCTAGTTCTGTCTTGATTTATATATCGTATCGTTTTGCATAATGAGATATGGGAAATTCACTTATTATCACTCACAAGTTACAACATTGACGTCCTAAAGCAACTCATATATATATGCAAAAAAATCATGGAGAATCTTTTATAAATAAAAATACTAAGAATCAGACTAGGGTATCGATCTAACTTTTTGGCATCACATAAGGATATGATTTGATTCTTTTGAGGAGAAATGATATAGTGAGCTCGAAAAAGGTTTGTGATTGGTTAGGCAAAAAGTCGAATTGATATATACCATATATAAGCTAGTAGGTTGATCGATCACTAACTAGCTAGCCGTGCATCGATCAGTTAGTTGATGCGAGAGAGCTAGTTAAGGAAGCTTATGATCGAAAGTAACTAAATAACACAACTACATGACCGTACCGCTAGAGATCTTATACAAAAAGTCCAATTAACGGGGGCAAATTCTTGTGTTATCTGCCTTTTCCTCCATTCGTAAAGGCATAGTGGAATTAGAGTACATTCAATTCAATTCAAGTTTTAAGTGATCAAGATTCTACATAAAGATCCTCATAAAATCATATGGAATCGTATGCCATACCCAGATATTGAACCTGGCCATGAATAAGGGAAGATGAAGAAATGAGTATATGATGAGTCTCTTCACTTGGTCCTCACCATGACAAAAATCATTTTTGTAATAGAGACACAATGCCGACCATCTTCAGGCTTCTGATGTATATCATGATAATTCATTGAACAATTCCCTCAATTCTCTTCTATATAAACATGTGAAATTCTGGATTGTATATCTCAAAACATACCAAGTAACTAAGTACGTACAAAGGAATTATATTGAAGAGAGACGTCAAGTGTTTCTTAGAGATCCTCTGAACACTTCATTGGGATGCTCTATTTGAGAATTCACCTGCTGAAGTGTTTGGGGGAACTCCAAGTGTCACTTGACATTAGCGAACTAAACTCCGAACACAATAGGAACTACAAAGGATAATACTTATGAAAACCACGCCAAGTATCCCTTAGAGATCCTCTGAACACTTCACTAGGATATGATGTTTTAAAAATTACGATCTCCTACTGAAGTGTTTGAGGGAACTCCAAGTGCCACTTGGCAATAGCAAATTACTACGAGTTGAAATAATATTGAAGAGGAAGTCAAGTACCACTTAGAGATCCGCTGGACACTTCAATATGGTGTTTTATTACTTAACAATTTCCGACTGATCGAAGTGTTTGGGGGAACTCCACGTGCCACTTGGCAATAGCATATACAATGAATCGAAGTAATACGGAATAGCAAGTCAAGTGCTCCTTAGAGATCCTCCGGACACTTCATTAGGATATTTTATCTTACAATTTCCTGCTGAAGTGTTAGGGGGAACTCCAAGTGCCACTTGATAATGGCAAACTAGAAGAGTAGAAGTAATGCAAATCACTTAACACTTCGTAAGCCTTCTTTTAGGTACGTACGTTACTTTGCAATCATTGATTGTATCAATCTAATTTGCTAAACAAAATACGTTTTAGAGAACAATATTCAAAAAAATAATTCCATTCACACATTTACATTGCTGAAAGCCCATTATAAGTTAGAAGATGTAATAATCTTTAACTTGTAGATGTTCGTTACTAGAATAGAAACCAGATTTTGTAATTTTTAACTTCTGCATGTATTTTTTTCCAACATATTTACATTCTTTTGAGCTCTTTTAAGTTGGTAGATAATTGCCGGAGGTTTATTAGCATTACACTCTAAGCGATTGAACTGCGTAATGAATGGTGTTGATCTCCTGGACTGCTGATAGCTAGATTTGATGAGTGGAAACGTATTTTAGGGAATTCAAGGTACAATAACTTTGTAAATGTTATTGATGATAAAACTCTTTCGTCATCAAGCGCAACGAAATGGAATCCATTAATTCTCAAAGATGTATTAACTGCCAAATGAATATTGATTTGGACTCACTCTTGTATCCTTTCCCAGAACAATTAAGCTTGGATCACTAACTAGCTAGCCTCTTCTAATTGGGTCAAGTCAGCTATGGGTCAAGGTCGTTGTGGGGGTCATATATATGAATGCTCGAAATATATGTAACAAATACTAACGACGGAGCCTGCGAGTGTTTCAAAGACTATATATTCTTGCTATTTGGTAATTTTGTGTTTTTAATAAAATTTCCTCCGTTGCTTCAAACATACCTTGTGATATCACAAACTATTGTAATTTTTATGATGATTCAAGTGTCGTCAATCAACAGTACTACCTCTGGAACAGAACTAAGAAGAAATGTTATGTACATCATATAAAAGAGTAAGACTGATGAATTGGAAAATAAAAGTTCGACGTTATCATTTTATTTTCTTCAGGCAAACAGTGATATAGTTGCATTCTTTATAATATCATAGTTTCAATTCATTGATCACACCCTGCGAGCAATCTGTTAGATAATTTTAAAATCCGTAGATAATATTACTGAGATGTTCAATCGAATATCGTACTTTTGTTTCTAAGGCTACATAACTAATTTTTGAGAGGGCAGGGGAGGGTCCAACATTTGAAAGTGAGCGTAGCTTCAAGTCCTGCTGCTATATCTATTCTTTCTAATTTTAGTTGTCTAATGAATATCGTAATCATTTTTATGACATAATTAAATATAATGTACATATACAAGGAAACTGTTATATAGTAAAACGTTAAATGGTATGTTTAAAAATCAATTTTACGTTGAATATCTTTTTTATGTACTTATAGTCAAATACTCGAATATATTATAAACTATTTGTTTTATACAGATATTGATTGGTAATGTTTATTCTGGATTGAACATCTCAGTAATATTATCTACGAACTTTAAAACAATTATGTTTTATTGACGAAAATGGTTACACGCTCTTGTGAATAGATTTCTCTATGTTACGTTATGTGTATTTTTTTGTTACAATATTTGTTAGTTTCATTTCATATTAGAATTTTTTTTAACATTTTTTAGAATATTTAATGGACATCCATTAACCCGCTTAATCTATCGGATATGGATATGGATATGGATGGATGAATTGAAATTAAATGGATATGGATATGATAGTGAATATGACATCATCCAATCCATTGCTATACCTAAATAGGAGTGGTCTTAAATGGATTAGAAAAGTCCAATCTTACAATAATTATTAAAAACGTATTACTTGATTGTGGCTTTGTTAACAACTTATTTACAACAAAATAAACACATTAGTTTGTATCTATAATTGTAATTAAAACCCTCAAACAACTTGAAATATATGCATTAAATCAATTTACATGCTTCGTGTTTGTGGTTGATAGTTTCCGTACAAAACTGCCTAGAGAGTAGATAGTGAGATTAGTTGCAAATTTATTGTATTTTTGTATAAACCAACAATTTGTTTCTTATAGCTACAAACCATACTTTCATAACGTAGGTGGAACTAAAGGGGTTAACCGCTAAAAAATAAATAAATTACGTAAAATATATTTTTTTAAGGGTATTAATGACATTTTAATTTTTTTACCCCCACGGAAAACTACTCGTATTAGATTCCTTGCAACCACTTTCTTTCTTTGACAAGGTAGCAACAAGTTCTGCAAAGTTAGCAATGAAATATGGACATTTGGTCAGTCTTATTGACATTTTGTCTAGTAATGTAGATCGCTAGTAGTATGTAATTATTGATTAACGAAATATTTGTAGTGATAATTAGTTCGGCATTGTTGATAAAATAAAGAGTTACATCTTGAAATAACCTGATGTGATGATTGTTTAGTGTGTGAGAATCTTGATTTGTCTCCTATGTTATCTGATGAAGATCGTTAGAGGGTAATAGTCCATAATAGTTGAAAGTGATTGGTACTTCAAGAATATATTTTTGTTCTGACGTAAAGACTGTATGGAATCTAATCGAAAATATGTCTAAAAAGGTTAAATGGACATGGGATCTTGCGTACCCTACCTCTTCCCTTGTTTGTAATAGTATGTTGAACCTAGTCATGTATAAGAGATAGATGATGAAATTATGTGAATAAACGCCTCTCTTTATCTGGTCCTCCCCATGATTTCTCACTTTTCGATCACCGACTTTCTTCCTCTTTTGTCAAAATGAATTCAATTTCAATTCCTAATAGAGACACAATGTCAACCATCTTCAAGCTTCAGATGTATCTATGTTTATAGATCAGACACTTCCCTTAGTACTCTTCTATATATATGTGTAACTATGATATGTTTATTTCCAACACAATAACTACAAAGGAATACAAATGAAGGAAAACGTCAAGTGTCCCTTAGAGATCCTCTGAACACTTCATTGGGGATGTTTTATTATTTCCTACTGAAGTGTTTGGGGGAACTCCAAGGGACCCTTGACACTAGCAACTTAAATTTCTGAATGCACCAAGTAACTACAAAAAAACCACAAATGAAGAAGACGTCAAGTGCCCCTTAGAGATCCTTTGAACACTTCACTTGGATATGATGTTTTATTAACTCATGAATCCTACTGAAGTGTTTGGGGGAACTCCAAGTGCCACTTGACAATATCGAACTATATTTCCAAACACACCAAATACCTACGAAGGAGTACTAATGAAGAACACGTCAAGTGTCCCTCAGAGATCCTCCGAACACTTCAATGGGACGTGTTATCAATTCATTATTTCCTACTGAAGTGTTTGGGGGAACTCCATGTGTCACTTGACTCTACCAAACTAAAAATCATGCACATCGCTTATAACACTGTGTGAGCATTCTTTTGAGTACCATAATATATGAATTGTATATGTTTTTGTACCAATCTTTGTCCAACAAAACATTTGTTAAACAACATTTAACTTTTTTTTGCTCATATAATTACATTAGATATCAAGTACACACCGATCAATCAAAATGTTTGAGCAGTAGTGGCAAGAGCCTGGGCCTTTTAATGATTAGCTGCAGCGGCGAGTCGTCTCATGTAGCCTTCAATGTGATAATTTATACGTACTCGATGTATATATTTGGATACTTTGTATTAATAAGAAGATGAACCTGCAGTAAACTTGGCGGATCATATAATTAATTATTGTAAACCGTAAGAGTTGAGTAATGAAGATTGCTTTGCTAGTGCAGCAATGGATTAAGTTGAACCATGTAAATAGCCCTGTTCTGTTTACGTGTTTGCCTGATCTGTGAATCATACATTTTTCATATCTTAAATCTAGCGGTGTTAACTAGAAGTGCCTCAAAAGTGTAAGAAACTGAAAATGCAGCTAAAACTAATTAATGATAGTGTGATAAGCTTAAGGTAAAAAAAACGGTTAACAGTCTCATACCTTTTTCACAATTAATGCTCAAAGTTCAGCATATCCCTCATTCTGCCAAAGCAGACACATTTTCAACGTATAGATGTTTGGGTTCCGAGTTATTTGATCCAATCTCACACTGCAAAAGTATAAATAGGAGAAATTTCATTTAATACTCATCGTAAAATAACACCGGATAGTAAAATTTTGAAATGTATATTAACCTTTGAAATTTAAAATTCAACGCAAGTACTCAGGCCCACCCTGAATCGATAGTGATGTTGCATCACGTACACATATTAGTGTTGTGTATGTAGTTTGGCTTTTCGCTCTTGAACCCTAAACTATATATGTGGACTAGATATGGATGATCAAGAAGGAATTCCAGTGTTATCACTCTACTCATACAGTAACTTTTATGGGTTTATCTATTATCTCTGTCATTTGCAAGGATGGAGTTTTAGTGGGGCAGGGAGGGGTCGTGCACCCCCCTCCAGAATTTCGAGTTAGTGTTGGTATATATATATATATATATATATATATATATATATATATATATATATATATTACTTTTTAATTTATAAATGTTTACAATGTGTTAAGTTAGCTAAAATAGTTGATGTTTCTTTATATAAGTGTAATAGAGTAATTGATAGTTTCACTATTAACAATTTTCTTTATATTTTCGTTTTTCAATATCTCATAGAAATTATATACTACTAGTATATGCTAATAAATATTTAAACACTTAGTGGATTTTTAGTTAACCTTAATACATAGGTATGCATCTTAATATGCTTATTGATATAATATCCCTAATAAAGGAAAATAAAGTTTGATTAATTTGTATGTACTATGTAGCATGATTAAAATCATGTCCTATGCTAACACATATTTTTTACATCAAATAGCTTTGGCCCCCCTAAATAATTCGGTCAAGCTCCATCACCGGTCATTTGGTTAAGACCTTTGATCATGAAACATCATATATATCTAGCTTCCAGATTATGCTACAGGCACTACATATGTGGTTATGTAGGGATATGATTTTGTTTTTTCTAAAATAAAGAAACTTGGAGAATAATATAGTTTTATATGAGAATTTGATTTTGTAATTTATTTCGTATAGTAGATGATAGCCTTTTGATCCCGTGATTTACCCTCCCTTGAAAGGTTTTTCATGCAAAAATTGTATATGTACGTGTTTTTTCCGTTTTGTGTTTTTATTATTTGCTTATAAAAGGTTGTGTGATTTCTTACTGTGGTGATCGATCTCAACGAGTGCTATCAGAGCAAGGTCGATGACACATATACTTTTTTTTATTAGTCATCATTTGATTTAATTAATTTTGTTAAGTTACATTTATTCATAATATGAAGGGTTAAGTTATAAAATATCATTGTATTCGTCTCTTTTGCTTAAACGGGACAATTCTCTATATTATACTAATTAAGTAACTTTTTTCCTTATTTGTCATGTTTCTCCATTCGATACCTAATCATTTGTCCTATGTGTCATCATTTTATTTTTAACTTTTAATTAAATAATCTAATATATATGTTAGTGTCTTAAATGTAAAGTGTTATAATTTGTATATGTAGAGCTTTAAGACCCGCAACAATGCTAGCGACTAAATTGAAATTGTTATAAATTTTCAATTGAATATGAGTGTATACATTGTTGTAGATTGGAATTGTCATATATAAAAGAAATTTAAAATTAAAAATGCGTACATCATACCTTCCAATTTTTTGTACTTTTGAGATCTTGAACAACCGGTTATTTTTTATCGGATAGATGTTCAACTACTCTTAATTTTTGGGATGAACAATTTTCTAAAAGAGGTTGAGATCTTTGTGGATCCATTGATATCAATATGAGAGAAAACGTAGAGAATGATGGATCTTATATATATGATTAGAAATAAAGAATTACAATTAAGAAAAGATTTAAATGGAGTACATTTTTATTTTAGATAGTATTGATTTTGCTTTAATTTATGAAAATAAATTGTTAATATTAAAAATAGGGTTTTGATAAAAAGAGCCCTTAGGGCTTTGGATAAGGGCTATTATGTATTTTTTTTTTTTAAATTGTAAAATAGTAGAAATAACTGTTAGTTACCATCGATTAAATGCAGCAAGCAATTGTTGACATTTTTTTTTTCCTAAAAAAGAGGGTAGAAGGTTGACTTGGTAGAGAAACATGGTTGAATATATATTTAAATGTCTTAAATTTAAATTTTATTTTTTGAAAAATAGGCTTATCCAAAGCCCTAAGGGCTCCTTTTATCAAAACTAGGGATGTCAATGGATCGGATATGGATCGGGTGGAGCTATATCCATATCCATATCCATTTATTTCTCTTCATCCATATCCATATCCACATCCACTAAATTTACAAATCATCCGTCCACATCCATATCCGCTGGATGTAGCGGGTTTATGGATATCCATTGGATATCAAAAGAATTATTAATCATCCTGATATTCTTGACACAAATTGTTACAAATATATATAATATATAGTTTTTACAAAACTCAAAACACTTATTTGTTGTTTCTTGGTTTGATATGCACACTTTGATGGTTGGTTTGTGACTTCTAATTGTATAGTGGAATCAAAAATTTCATGTACGGTGTTTTATTTGGATAAGGTAGAAATTTCGATTTATTGAAATTATATGATGAAAATGACGAGTGAAAAATAAATATTTGTTATAAATTTTGATGTATAAGAATGATCCGCTTAAATATATAGAGTTAATATGTTTATAGTGTATGTATATGTATAAGCATATATAGATTTCGGGTGTAATGGGTGAATCCGTGGATGATAAATTATCATCCACATCCGATCCACTAATCATCCACATCCATATCCATATCCGGTATACATCCATTTTGATCATCCATATCCATTTTAAATGGATGGATCGGATGGATATCCACCAGGTTGGATGTCGATTGCCATCCCTAATCAAAACCCTTAAAAATATGTTGTGAAAGTTGTGTGGGTTTTTATTTTTCGTGTTATTTTTTTTTTAATATTAGTCGGAGTTTTTTTATTAATATATTTAATATTTAAGGGGGGAAGTGTAATTATTTTAATCAAATCTTAATCGTCGGATCAAATTGAAAACCCCTATTGAAGGGCCCAGATTGCTCCATGAGATTTTGGTTTAAATATATACTAGTATAGAGACACGCGACAACGCATTCGACTAAATTGATATTTTTATTAAATTAAAGTTTTATTTTTAAATTTTTAATTAAATAAATTAGTATATATGTTAATGTGTTAAATGTAAACTTTTATAATTTGTATATGTATAGTTTTAAGACCCGTGACAACGCGAACGACTAAATTGAAATTGTTATACATATTTAATTGAATATGGGTGTATACATTGATGTAGATTGAAATTGTTATATATTAAAATTTTAAAATGCATACTTGATACCTTCGAATTTTTTTGAAATTTTGGATCTCGAACAACCAGTTATTTTTTATCGGAGGGAAGTTCAACTACACTTAATTTTTGAGATGAACAATTTATTGAAAGAAGTTGAGATCTTTGTGGCCGGATCCAATAAGAGGGAAAACGTAGAAGATGATAGATCATATATATATATATATATATATATATATATATATATATATATATATATATATATATAGGGTTATAAATAAAAAATTATAATTAAGAGAATATTTGAATGAAATACACTTTTATTTTAGATATTATTGATTTTGGTTATATTTATGAAAAGATTTCGTTAATATTGAGAATATGTCATGAAAGTTATGTGGGTTTTTATTTATTATGTTATTTTATTTTATTTAATAGTAATATTAGCATAATTTTTTTTATTCATATATTCAATAATATTTAATATTTATGGGCGATGTGTAATTATTTTAATCAAATCTAAATCATCGGATTAAATTGAAAAACCCCATTAAAGGGCTCAGATTGCTTCATGGAATTTTGGTTTAATTACATACGGAGTATAAGATAAGATATAAGATAAGAGAAAATTTGAAGCCGTCTATCGGACAAGTTTTAACACTAACTGAATTATAAAATAACACAACCAAGATAATCAATAATTTGTTGATTTAATTTCCAACAAAATTAAGCAAAGCCCATAGTACTTGTGAATTCGTGATGACTTAATATCATGCTAAAAATGTCAAATTGACGTCCTAAAGAAACTCACATATATGGAAAAAAAATCATGCAAGAACCTTTTACAAATAAAATATTAAGAATCACACAAGGGTATCGATCTAACCTTATGTGATGATTGTTTAGTGTGTGAGAATCTTGATTTGTCTCCTATGTTATCTGATGAAGATCGTTAGAGGGTAATAGTCCATAATAGTTGAAAGTGATTGGTACTTCAAGAATATATTTTTGTTCTGACGTAAAGACTGTATGGAATCTAATCGAAAATATGTCTAAAAAGGTTAAATGGACATGGGATCTTGCGTACCCTACCTCTTCCCTTGTTTGTAATAGTATGTTGAACCTAGTCATGTATAAGAGATAGATGATGAAATTATGTGAATAAACGCCTCTCTTTATCTGGTCCTCCCCATGATTTCTCACTTTTCGATCACCGACTTTCTTCCTCTTTTGTCAAAATGAATTCAATTTCAATTCCTAATAGAGACACAATGTCAACCATCTTCAAGCTTCAGATGTATCTATGTGTTTATAGATAAGAAACTTCCCTCAGAACTCTTCTATATATATGTGTAACTATGATATGTTTATTTCCAACACAATAACTACAAAGGAATACAAATGAAGGAAAACGTTAAGTGTCCCTTAGAGATCCTCTGAACACTTCAATGGGGATCTTTTATTATTTCCTACTGAAGTGTTTGGGGGAACTCCAAGGGCCACATGACGACCTTAAATTTCCAAATGCACCAAGTAACTACAAAAATTAACAAATGAAGAAGACGTCAAATGCCCCTTAGAGATCCTCCGAATACTTCACTAGGATATGATGTTTTATTACTTCATATATCCGTACTGAAGTGTTTGGGGGAACTCCAAGTGACACTTGACACTACGAACTATATTTCCAAACACACCAAATACCTACAAAAGAGTACTAATGAAGAACACGTCAAGTGTCCCTCAGAGATCCTCTGAACACTTCACTGGAATGTGTTATTAATTCATTATTTCCTACCACTAAAGTGTTTGGGGGAACTCCAAATGCCACTTGACTCTACCAAACTAGAAATCATGCACATCGCTTATAACGCTACGTAATTGTTCTTTTGGGTACTGTAATATATGAATTGTACTTGTTTTTTTTCCAATTTTTTCCCAGCAAAACAATTGTTAAACAAAATAAAACCATTTTCCTTTCATATATTTACAAATAATTTTTTTTAAATCAAGTGCACACCGATCAATCAAAATGTTTGGATAGTGGTGGCAAGTTCCTAGGCCGTTCGAAATTGGTAATTAGCTGCAGTGGAAGACTCGGATCTGGAACACTTGCATCAGGATTTAGGATGATACTCAATGCATATATATGGATACTCTGTTTCGAAAGAAAGAATGAATCTGCAATAAACTTGGCCGATCATTTAATTAATTATTGTAAACCTTAAGAGTTGAGTAATTAAGATTGCCTTGCTAGTGCAGCAGTGGATTAAGTCGAACTGTGTGAATACCGTACCGCTGTTCTTCAATATTATAATATATACTATTACTTCATCATGTGTTACGTTTGCGTGTTTGCCTGATATGTGAATCATGCATTTTCATATCTTAAATCCATCAGTATTAACTTGAAGTGCCACAAAAGTGTAAAAAACTGAAAAATGCAGCTAAAATTAATGATAGTGTGATAAGCTAGAGGTACTATATAAATGGTTAACAGTAACATACCTTTTTCATAATAAATGCTCAATTCTCAAAGTTCAATAGTGTATCCCTCATACTGCTAAAGCAGACACACTAGCTTTCAACATAGATCTTTTCTAATCCAATATCGCAGTGCAAAAGTTTAGATGCGAGAAAGCTCATTTAATATTTAGAGCAAAATAAACAGCAGATAGTAAAATTTCAAAATGTATGTTAATCTTCGAATTTCAAAATTCAATGCAAATAATCAGGCCCGCCCCGTTTCAATAATGATGTTGCATCGGGTACACATGGTAAAGCAATTTGTTATTAATAATCAGTAATGTACACAATCAGTAATGGTAAAGCAATGGTAAATATTGTGTGACTTTATCATCTCTCAATCATTAATGTACACACCCTTTTCAAGTGTAATTAATGGAGTGTCATAACAGCATTTCAATGACTTATACAACCATATAGTTTTTAACCTTTGTAACTCATACAACTCTATTTTAACAGATTGGGCCATACTTAACAACTCTATACAATGGGTTGTTGGGAATAAATCATTGAGAAAATTTCTGATATGGTCGGTCAACGGGTATGATTTCACGTGATGGTCCGTGTCAGTCATATTATCACCGACAGTAGACACAATTCACGCAGAATTTTTCAGCGGGCCTGCGACATTTGAATAGCCAATAAAACGACGCCACGTATGGAATAATTGTCGCAGTCAACAAATATCACGCAGTCAACGCAAAATTCACGCAGGTTTATTTTAAAAACTTGATATTCACGCAGTATTATATAAATGTCGTCGTATCCTTCAAAATTCACGCAAGTATTTTAAAAGGTTGAAATTCATGCAGTATCCTTATAATTCACGCAGCTAACATTAAACATTTATGGGTAAATAATGGTTTAATCACCAAACTTTCAATTTTTTTTCGTTTTAACCCTTCAACTTTTTTTTTAATGTTTTAAGCCTTCAACTTACGGGTTGACCAATTTTTAATCCCTTCATTTTAATTGACCGTCGCTGTAGGGTTTTAGCGATGACATGTCGTCGCTGTAGGGTTTTAGCGACGCCATTTAGCGACGACATGTCGTCGCTAAATCTTTGGCTCCGGATACAAATGGCTTTTTCGTACGGTCAATTAAAGTGAAGGGATTAAAAATTGGTCAACCCGTAAGTTGAAGGCTTAAAACATTAAAAAAAAAATTGAAGGGTTAAAACGAAAAAAAATTGAAAGTTTGGTGATTAAACCATTATTTACCCAACATTTATTGACTGCGAAAATTAAACATTTATTGGTTGCTTGACATATAACTCTAGGTGGAGGTTCATATAGAATTAAGGCTTAGCGTACTAATGGTGAGAATCAATTAAATCTTGCCACCTATCCTACTTAACTTTAAACTACCTTAAACACATACGCTAATTAATTCCCTGTATTTCACAGACATAACGTCCGTCTAAACTCTCTTATCACTCAATACATATAAAATCATCACTCTAAAACCCTCGTCTCATTCAATTCCCCTAAATCCGACTCTATTTTGTTAGCGGCAGATCAATCATGTCGGATTCCAGCTCCGATTTCGATCCAGATTGTAAGTTCCTTCGGAAATCGATCTCATTAATAGTTTATCTGATTCAGTCCTAACATATATATAGTTTCATTATTTTTCTATTTTTTCTGTTTGTTTATTTACATGATTTTTTTATTGTCACTTGATGATCTCAATACAATTAGTGTGTAAGAGATATGAATGTGATACATATAGATGAATCAGTCTGGTGCTTATCACTAATAGTTGAATCAGTCCCATTGTAGCATGATTAATGATCCACCATGTATTTATCTGTTATTAAGGGCTGTGCTATGATATGTGCTCCGTGCTTCTAATTGAGTTAAAATTAAGAATGAAAGAAATATATAGTAGTTTTTACAAATGCCAAGGAGGCAAGGACCATTGGTTCTCTAAAGAAACAGGGAAGTGATAGAACCTCTACAAGATTCTTGAATTATTATAGCTCACTTAGATAAAACTGTGATACTTTAATTGTGGAGAGTGATGAAACATGCAGTGTTATAAGTTGGGATGCCATTTTTTGTGGATGTCTGTTGTGTTATCGAAATGGAAATCTAGGAGTGATATACTGACATGTCAAAGACATTAGCCTGTTTCATAAACATACTTTATAGTTTATGCTATGCTTGTAAGTTGTAACATGCTGGTGGGATCACATTATCACATTTTGTCGGTTTCTGAGATTAATAAGTTGATTAATAAGTTTATATTTTGTCACCGTTTATATAAGTTGATCCATTTTAACTAATAATAAACAATTGTTTATAAGTATTTTTAATTAATTATCATGTATCTTTTTTTGAATAAATTGAATGGTTCTAAAAAAAAAGCAGTTGGTAGAAACATGTATTTTGGCGCATTTTTTATTTTATTATTATTATGTGTGTCTGTGTTTATAAATGTGATACATATATTTATTTATGAGTGTTTTTAGCTGTTGGACAAAAGCAACAGGTATTTATGTTTCAATTTGTGTATATTAATTTTCGTAATCATTTTTATACGGATACACATGTTTTTAATGTATACAATGTTCTGTTTTAAAATCAAGTGTATTTTTATGAATGTTTTAGTTGGTTTTTGGAGAGAAGCAACATGTTTTTATGTTTTATAATGTATATACTGTTCTATCAAAAACCAAGTGTATCTGTGTTTATTAACTTTTAATTATAAATGGATACTCATGTCTAATATGCTTACTCTTTTTATTAATTATAAATGGATATACTGTTCTTTCAAAAACCAGTGTGAATTTCAAGTTCAAAGAACTCCTGCGTCAATTTGATGAAATACGGCGACATATATGAAAATACAGCGACATATTTAATTTAAACATAAACCTGCGTGATATTTTTGTTGACCTGCGATATATATGTTGACTGCTACATTTATCGGACACGTGGCGTCGTTTCATTGGTTGTAAACATCTCGCGGGCTCGCTGGTACTTTCCTGCGACAATTGTGTCTACTGCCCTTGATAAAACCTCTTACACGGACCATGACTCGATATAAGACACGTTAACCGACCATTACAGATATTTTCTCTAAATCATTGCATGTATACAATGCCCCATTGCACCCCCTCAACTAGCTTCTAGTGCAAATTAGGTTTTTCCATTCCACGTACTCCACATAAGCAATGTCCACCTTATACAACCTCATTACCCATGCTCTAAGTAGATCAAGCAACACTAGAAAACCACTCATCCTAGCTAATGAGCAAAGAAACGACTCGGTGTTCTATACTATATTGTCTCTCCACTTCAGCTGATCTTCTTCAAAGAAGCTTAGAATATATCGTCTTCACATGCAAGTCATTAAATTGATCATGTATCCGATTGATGTAGATGTATCATTCAATATGATTATTTCATGACTTGTACCTCTAGTTGTGATCTCGCTAATGTGTTTATAATATATTGCTTCTTTTTCTGTTCGTAATCAGCCAAAATAAGTAATCACCAGGGGAGGGAAACATTTGACACTTCAAAATAAATTACTAGAAAATGATGACTCCTCATTACAAATGCTACTGATAGTAGTATTGGAGTAGGAAAAGGCACAAAAATACAACCATAATAGAACAACTGATACTAAATACATTACTATTACTAAATATATATTATTTAAAAGATAAGATAATTTTAACTAATACAACTTTATTTAAATAATTTGTTAAACAGAATTATAAGATGTTGTCACGTATCATATCATTATAGTCTACGTGATAAATTCTGAAGTCATTATTTATATTCTCATAATATATATAACGAGTAAGGTTCAAATGAGTACAATAATATCGGGTGAGAATGAGAGAACCAATAAGTATGTGACACGTGTCATAAAACTCAATTTTCCTCACGTTTTTAAAAATTAAATATCTCATAAACGGTAAGTCGAAAAATTATAAAATTACACCATAAAAATCAGCTTTTTTTCCCTCTTCGATTAAAGATCTTACAAGGTATATTTTCGATGACTTTTTTATGGGTTTTACAAATTGTACAAAATTAGTATCACATGTGTTACTCGCTGGTGTCACATCTGTTACCAGCTGGTATCAAATGTGTTACTCGCAGGTATCACATGTGTTACCAGCTGGTAACACATGTGTTACTCTATGATATCACATGTGTTACCAGCTGGTAAAACATGTGTTACTCGCTGGTATCACATGTGTTAGTTGTTTTCAAAAACCCACCAAAAACGAAAAAAAGAAGTTCATTTTAAAGTATACCATGTGAGATCTCTAATCGAAGAGAAAAAAACGTCGATTTTTATGGTGCAGTTTTTGTGATTTTTCGACTTAACGTTTGTGAAATATATAATTTTTAAAAATGAGAGAGAAAATAGATTTTGTGACATTGATTACTCAATTTTCACCCATACTCATTTGAACCTCACTCTATATACAATATGCATAGATACATAGATGTGATGTGATGAATATGTACGTAAAAAGATTAAGGTTTGTGAATTCGATATGTACTAATTTGAAGAACTCCTTCATACCTTAGAATACCTAGTAGTAGTAGTATATATATCATCTCTATTTAAGCATTCTACGTATGTAGTAGTTGTTTTCTGTCTGTTGCTACTACCTTAATTCGTTTCTTCAGTATTCTTCTAACTCCATATCTGCAACTCGTTCATCAACATGAACATGGAGATTAAACATGGTAACAATCAGAAAGGTAATTATCCGATGAATCTAACGATCATGAAACGTGAAAATCCGGACGAGAATGTTATTGAAAGCTCGTCTACTAAAGTTGAAGACATGAATCATGCCACAAGAGTTTTTGCCTTGGAATGCAAGGAAAGATTTGTTCAAGATTTTGACAAACCCACAGATGCAAACAAATTCCAGAAATCCCAGAAACATAAGAGACGTTACTGCTATCGCTTCTACATCCACATCTAGTGTCGCCCCTATTGTTGATCCCGCAACAACAACAAAGTTTGAGAAACCGCAAGACACAAAGATGAAAGGAGTACAAAATAAAGAAGTTGTAAGAGATATCAAAGCGGGGTATAAAAACGGTGATGGTAAATCAGTATGTCGTTTATGCCAAAAGACGTTTGATTCTGTGAAAGGCTTATATTTGATATGAAGAGTCATTCTGATGACGATTGGAAGACATTCTTTGCAAAGAGGGGCAAGGGATCATATGTAGTACGTGCTCGCCAACCATACGATACCTAGAGGATCAATACAAGAAAATCACGGGTCTTTTGAATGCTCATTAATCAGAATGTCAGCCCTCGCATATATCTCAACACGAATGCCAAAATAGTTGTAGTTGTAGATTGAACCTATTCGTTCATATCAGAATCTAATACCTATGTATTTTCTTCTTATGTTTACATTGACTTTTCAGTTTTAGATTTTATCCCAACATGCATCAATCTCTTAATGTAGACACAATGCCAACCATGTTCATGCTTTGAATGCCTGCAAGTACGCTTCATTTGATCCTATATATACCTATAACTACAACATGTTTACCACTAAACACATCAAGTAACTATACATATAAGATATAAACAATGTAAGAAAACGTCAAGTGTCCCTTAGAGTTCCTCCGAACACTTCATTGGGATGTTCTATTTATGGCTAACCTACTGAAGTGTTTGGTGGGACTCCGAGTGCTACCTGACCCTCGTAAAATACAAATTTAGCATTCTAATTATGACAATTTTTGTTATAAGTATTTTCATATGTTTGTTGTTTAAATATTTTTTATAGCAGGAAGAGCAAGGAGGCTGATGCATCAGACCCATGCTCGCATTCTATTCTCCATTGTACATAATCTTTTATTCAACAAACAACTTTTCACAAAAACGAAGTTCATCGAGGTCTTTAAGAGCTAAAACTACTTAACCTTTTATCAGTAACATCATGTCAGTTTTTTTTTTTTTTTCATATTCTCTCACATCTTGGAAGCAAAAAGTCGGAAACACTATTTTGTCAGACACCACTGAACTCTGATTACAACTTAGAACAATGCATTAAAGATGAAGCTAAGCGTTGATTCCAGAAATATGAGCAAGTGAGCTACATTAGCGTTCAGAAAGTCAAGTAGATTGTAACGAAAATTGACGAAGGACTATGAATGGCCCATAGCCGAATATATACCTTAAGCCACACATCGATCCTTTGGCTAGCTAGTTGTAATATTTATTTCTTAGTATGCCTAAAGATATTTCTATTACAGATTCACGTTTATTATCATATTTAACAGGGTTATGTTATTAATTTGTGTGACCTTCTAACTGCTTAAATAACTTTTAAATGTTGTCACATGTCAATTAGTCAATGTAGGGTATCTTTCATTCCTTACCAAATTATTCAATAGAATTTGGAATTTTGTTCCAAATGTTAATGATTTGTACCAATCATATTTATCCTTTAACGATTATATTTTATATTTGATGGTGTTGTACATTACATTATAATAGTTAATAGTGAATACATAAATATCGATGTTGCACAAATTAATAACTTCCATGCTCATTTCAGTCATTTGGTAAACTGGTTATGTAATACGACGCCGATGAGACAAGATTTTATAACACAATGATCTGTGAAAAATATAGTAATTAAGCTGTCACATTAATGACAAAAATTGATGTTTAATCCAAAATCTAATATATATTTCATCATATCAACCATCGATCTTCTATATGTTCCAGTGGTAAGATGTCTTAAACTTTTCATTATAGTCAGACAAAAAGTCCAGAAAATTAAAAGTCAGGTATATATTGGTTAGGTTGCGTATATCTAAGACAAAAATGTTTGACTTTCCCAAATAGAATCCCTCTCTATTTACCTGTTTAGTGTTGCTCTATAATCAAAAATATCATTTAAATTATTAAACCTTTAGCATTTTTGAATGATGGTTTCTATAAACCCATGCAATTTGAACAAATTCATAGACAGATCAATAATGGAATTTTTTACCGAACTAGTACGATTTCAAAACAAATTATCGGTTCTAGTAGCATTTGGTAAAAGTTTTCAAAACTAGTAGAATCGTGTTTTCCAAACCCGACTCCACTTTTGAGTTATTTAGAAGTCGGGTTTGCTAAACCCGTCTTTGACCAAATTCCGACACACCACAGGGACCCATTGTACTTTGCTGAGAGAGAGAAAGTAGAGTCGGGTTTGGCAAACCCGACTTTACTTTTTCAAGAGAGATAATCTAGTTTGCCAAACCCGACTCTTATTTTAGTTTTGCTTTCCAACATCCGGATACAGTTACTAGTCTTCCACTTATATATAAATTCCTAAGTCATTGTATCTAAATTCCTAAGTCACAATTGTACATACAGTTTTAATTTTTAAAATTCTAGTAGCTTACTAGAATATATATTTTAAAAATTAACATTATTAATTCTTAAAAAATTAATTCTTAAACAGTTTTCCTTGTTTCCTAAGTCACAATTGGATTACTAGAATATAATTTTTAAATCACTATGTTGTAGACTTGACGTATACATAATATTATTACTAAATTTATTTTTAAATTTTCCTAATTAATCAACAACTAGGGAACAAGGAAAACTGTTTAAGAGTCGTTTAATGTATACTTCAAATCGTTTCAACCTCGTCACCATTTTTATAAATAGATTTTGCATCATGAGTAGATATATTAGTTATTTACGAAACTGATAAAAAAAATTTATAGACAGAAGGTGTGAGCGGTTCAAATTTATCAGCCCACTCGGCTATAAAAGTTGCCATTTTTTTTGTTAATAACTTATTATTACATACCTAAGGACATATAACTCAACATGTTTGATCAAACAACCTATTTTGTCACCTATATATGACTATGTCTTTACAATAGTTTGCAACTGTTTTATATGCCCTTAAGAGTCTTTTAAGTTCTACCTTGCAATTTGGGTGATTTTACGATAAGCGGATTGTATTCCTCTTTAATTTGTTAAAAACAACACTTAATTACATCTACTTTAAAACAAGTCAATTTAGTTCGATCCTTTTTCGTTTTAATTTGTTAAATATACTAAAAATAT
Organism: Helichrysum umbraculigerum; assembly: GCA_949592205.1. Lineage (NCBI taxonomy): Eukaryota > Viridiplantae > Streptophyta > Magnoliopsida > Asterales > Asteraceae > Helichrysum > Helichrysum umbraculigerum. The sequence continues at coordinate 108,870,173 of CATIUR010000001.1, forward strand.
ATTTTTAGTATATTTTTTAAAAATATTCAAAAAGTAAATAAATTCCGTATTAAATATAATTAGTCGGCTCACTCATTGTGACCTTTGGGCGTTTAACTTAATTGCCACCTGTAATTTTGACTTAAAAATGTATGTACAATTGTGACTTAGGAATTTAGATACAATGACTTAGGAATTTATATACAAGTGGAAGACTAGTAACTGTATCCGGATGTTGGAAAGCAAAACTAAAATAAGAGTCGGGTTTGGCAAACTAGCTTATCTCTCTTGAAAAAGTAAAGTCGGGTTTGCCAAACCCGACTCCACTTTCTCTCTCTCAGCAAAGTATAATGGGTCCCTGTGGTGTGTCGGAATTTGGTCAAAGACGGGTTTAGCAAACCCGACTTCTAAATAACTCAAAAGTGGAGTCGGGTTTGGAAAACACGATTCTACTAGTTTTGAAAACTTTTACCAAATGCTACTAGAACCGATAATTTGTTTTGAAATCGTACTAGTTCGGTAAAAAATTCTCAATAATGTTGTTAAAATCATACCGACTGAACCGGGTTCAACCGCTAACCGGATTGGATACCTATTAATGGATGTCATAAAACACCAATTGTCACATTTAAACAATTTTATTAGTCGTCATTTAATTTAATTATATAATAAAGGGTTACAATAAAAGTTCATTTCTATTTTATATAATTTTCCATTGAATATAAATGGTAAGGTCGCACGTTCAAATCCGATCATTATCTTTTTAAGTCTTTTAATCCGATCATTATCTTTTTAAGTCTTATATTTTCCAAGTCTTTTAACTTCGCGACAATAATGGAGACTTGTAGTCCAAAGTCTCAAGTTTTGCGACTGTCATGGAGACTTGTAGTTTAAAGTCTCAAAATTTTGCGACACACATAAAGACTAGATGTCCAAAGACTCAAAATTCTGCGACTTACTTGTCGACACACATGTATATGTCGAAACACAGAGACCAACGTAGAGACGCGAGTAGGGTTGGGCCGCAACATCAACGACTCCATTAGCGACATAGTTTGCGACAAAGTTGTTTAGAGACGTCATTTGTGACGTACATCACGACTTTAGCACCATATATGTCGTTAGCTAAGTCGCAAATCTTGTCGCAAAAGAGCGTCCATGTATTGGGTGTCGATAAAGACGTCGCTAATTAGCTGTTTTCTTGTAGTGAACGGTAGAATCGATTCATTTCTTTCTTTTTATTATTATTTAAGAAAGGCAATTAACTCAGACATCCTACAACGAGTATATTTATTTTCCCACGAATTATTCACATATATCCACCTTTGAATTTGAACACACAACCTCATCGTTATAAAGTCACCTGAAATACCCATGGCCAATGGCCCTTTGGTGATCTTTTTCATTTATAATCTCTAACATATCTGTACCTTTTTGCAAAAAGAATAATACCAAATTTAATATAATTTTATTCTATTTAAATGTGCATTTGATTTTTTTTAATAAACTTGATACGCAATTCAAATTTTATATCGCATATCACAAAGTTTAGGTGTGTACGTATCACATATTTTTTATTTAAAAAATATATATCTTGTATCAAAGATTATAGAAATTTAATATTTTTACTATCAGAAAAGTTAACTAACGTTTAAATTTAAGTAAAATTATTCTGTCATACCATTCCAACCGTAATAAACATTCCTATCTGAACATTCATACCATTCCAACCGTAATAAACGTTCCTATCTGAACATTCCCCATAATCTTATGTGATACTCCGTAAAACGATAGTAATGAAATTGAAAGACACCTTTGCTTTCACGTAAAAATTTCAATTCTTTTTTATTAAAAATGTGATTTTGTAAATTAAGAAGTTTCATAGACCACTCTCATCCATTAGTATGTCAGTTTTGTGTATTTTGTGACATCTCACAACTTCCCAAAGTAACATACAACTGACACACTGGTACCAATAATGACTATGTCACTTTAGTTTTTTTACCTCGCAATTATCAATATACATTTAATTCTATATACTAATAAACAAAAAAAAATTATGACGTGATGGGTTTCCTCTTCACCAAACCGATGCAAATGAAAGGACACAAGTAACTGACGAAGTGGTGTCATTGGTGTCACTTTAGTGACATGCATCACTTTGTAAATTTATTCATTATCACCCGAAATACACTTACATATACACAAACACAAACACAAACACAAACACAAACACACACACACACACAGATATATATATATATATATATATATATATATATATATATACATACATAAACTATTAAGGTGTTATTGAATATATAAATTCGTAAATTTTAAATATCAAATGTATATTTCAGGGACTTCATTGTATTATTGATTTATATAGCAAATAAAAAATGCATAAATCTATCGCGCTGGGCCAAGTTTTCCTTCCGACCATATAGTGAGGTTGCAATTCACGATAGATGACAATCAAAATATGTGTGGTTAACTAATAATCATAGAGATTACACATTTACATTTGTCAAAATATATGTTTACTTGTAATTATAAACATATATGTTTCATGGGTTAATAGACAATTTTGTTACTGTACTTTCCGAAAAAGTTCAATTTAGTTACCGAACTTTTATTTGGTTCAATTGAATTACTGAACTTACAAAACCGGTTTACAAGTGTAAAATCCTCGTTTTTTATTCCAAAAAAATGAAAGTTCGATAACGAAATTGAACATTTTCGTAAACTACAGTAACTAATATGTGTATGATTAGAAACTTGAGTAACAATTTGATCAATTATTTAAATGTTCAGTAATTCAATTGAACCAAATAAAAGTTCGGTAACTAAATTGAACTTTTTCGGAAAGTACAGTAACGAAATTGTCTATTAACCCTATGTTTCATTGACGAAAATGGTTACACGCTCTTGTGAATAGATTTCTCTATGTTACGTTATGTTTATTTTTTTGTTACAATATTTGTTGGTTTTATTTCATATTAGAATTTTTGTAAACATTTTTTAGAATATTCAATAGACATCCATTAACCCGCTTAATTCATCGGATATGGATATCGATAGATGAATTGAAATTAAATGGATATGGATATGACGAAAATATTTAATTGGATATGGATGTGGATATGACATCATTCGATCCATATCCGATCCATTGCCATCCCTAAATAAGAGTGGTCTTAAATGGATTAGGGAAGTCCAATCTTACAATAATTATTAAAAACACATTAATTACTTGATTGTGTCTTTGTTAACATTTACACCAAAATAAACACATTACTATGTATTTATAATTGTAACTAAAACCCTTAAACAACTTGAATGAAAATGATTGGTATGCCTAGATACGTTTGACTAAATATAGACCTAAAGATATGATTGGTGAGGTTGAAAAGTTGATTGGGTGAGATTAGGAGAGAGAAAAAATTCAACCAATCAGATAATTAGTCCTATTTAGCATTACTCTTGCTTGAAATATATGCACCAAATCAATTTATATAACGTACAAAACTGCCTAGAGAGTAGAGAGTGAGGTTAGTTGCAAATTTCTTGTACTTTTGCATAAACCAACAATTTGTTTCTTATAGCAACAAACCATACTTTCATAACGTAGGCGGAACTAAAGGGGTTAACCGCTAAAAAAAAAAAATTACGTAAAATATATTTTTTTAAAGGGTATTAATGACATTTTAAATTTTTTTACAAAACTACCCGTATTAGATTCCTTGCAACCACTTGCTTTCGTTGACAAGGTAGCAACAAGTTCATGAATTAGAACCACTTTATCTATATGTTATAGATATATAAATACTCGTAATTAATAATCGAATTATTAATTATATATTTTGTAACCAACTTTCGTTATTTATTTTGTCGGGTTCGTTCCGATACGTTTGTACGTAATTTATAAATAACTACGTATCATGTAATACTTTTGTTATTATTGTTTAGGGCTCGCTAGACTGACATCACATCATAAGTTTAGTTTAAAACCATCGCAGGGAATTAGCGTAAGAAATGCATGTAATTAAGTATAATTATATACCTAATTTGGAGGAGTGTCACATATGTGATGTGGTAATTAAATTTAGCGAGTTCATGAAATGAACACACATGACAAATGATTAGGTGTCGAAAGGAGAGACATGACAAATAAGAAAAAGGGAAAATTACATACATATCCACTTCAAACATAAAAATTACATATATATCCACTCAAAACTTGAAATTACATATATATCCAAACAATAAACCTATCAAAACTAAACTCATATAAAATCCTGAATAATGGTAATTCACGTATTACATGAAATTTTCATCCTTTCTTCTCCATAAAAAAACCCTACGGCGTCAATAAAGAAATTTCCCGCTAAAATCGAATATCATGCTTTCACCTAGTTCCTTATATACGTATAGCTTGTGGAGTCATATCATCATTCTCTTTTAATCACCAGTCATTTCGAAAAGAAATCATACGTATGTATATCTAAAATATATGGATTGTGATATAAATTGGATTTTATAAGTTGTATTTAGGAATGATTACTGCTATTCGTAATGATGTCGATAATGAATGTCATGTATTTGGATTTCTGAATGATTATTGCTATTAGTTTGCATGATCGATTTAGGTACTTTTTACATGTGGATCTAGTAGTGCTTATGATGATGGAGCAATAATTATGAAAGTAGCTTTTTGTCTCTGAATTTTGAGGTGGGTTCAAATTTTGAATTACGTTAGTGTGGTACTTATGTTAAATAATATGATTTGTCTCATCTGAAAAATTATTTTCAGGCCACAATCTAATTAAGAATGATGTGGTCGCTTGTTCTATTTGTTTGCAATCAGTAGTAGAGTTGTGATTACGGTTGTTATATATTGCGTATTTGTTAGTATTCGTATATGAACTATGAAGTACCATTTATTTAAGAGTTTATTTTTTATAAACTTATCGTTAATTTGGATATATATTGAGTATTTGTTAATTAGTTTTTTATAAACTAATTAAGAATGATGTGTGACCTTCTAACTGCTTAAATAACTTTTAAATGTTGTCACATGTCAATTAGTCAATGTAGGGTATCTTTCATTCCTTACCAAATTATTCAATAGAATTTGGAATTTTGTTCCAAATGTTAATGATTTGTACCAATCATATTTATCCTTTAAAGATTATATTTTATATTTGATGGTGTTGTACATTACATTATAATATTTAATAGTGAATACATAAATATCGATGTTGCACAAATTAATAACTTCCATGCTCATTTCAGTCATTTGGTAAACTGGTTATGTAATACGACGCCGATGAGACAAGATTTTATAACACAATGATCTGTGAAAAATATAGTAATTAAGCTGTCACATTAATGACAAAAATTGATGTTTAATCCAAAATCTAATATATATTTCATCATATCAACCATCGATCTTCTATATGTTCCAGTGGTAAGATGTCTTAAACTTTTCATTATAGTCAGACAAAAAGTCCAGAAAATTAAAAGTCAGGTATATATTGGTTAGGTTGCGTATATCTAAGACAAAAATGTTTGACTTTCCCAAATAGAATCCCTCTCTATTTACCTGTTTAGTGTTGCTCTATAATCAAAAATATCATTTAAATTATTAAACCTTTAGCATTTTTGAATGATGGTTTCTATAAACCCATGCAATTTGAACAAATTCATAGACAGATCAATAATGTTGTTAAAATCATACCGACTGAACCGGGTTCAACCGCTAACCGGATTGGATACCTATTAATGGATGTCATAAAACACCAATTGTCACATTTAAACAATTTTATTAGTCGTCATTTAATTTAATTATATAATAAAGGGTTACAATATATATATATATATATATATATATATATATATATATATATATAGGGGAAGGATCAAGAGGGAAGCATCAAATTTGAGGGAATGAGGGAATCAAATCTCAGCCACTAATTTTTCCCCACCTTTTTCATACAATAAATAATACATATAGAAATAATACAATACCCATTTAATCAACTTTAGTCTAAAATCCAAAATTAAAGCATCAAATTCAATAATTCATCAATCAAAAACATTATAGATTTTCCAATCCATCAAACACATTCATACATATCTTCAATTCGTCATGATTTGAAATCATCAAAAATTATGAATTTTGGGTATAACTTTTGGGTTTTTATATAAAATTTTATTTTGCCAATGAAAGCAATAAATTAAACAAATTTTATCATACAAAACTTATAAACATGTAATTAATTGAATTATGGTTGTCATTAATCATCAAATTTCACATATTTGAAAATATCCAGAACGTTAACATACATTTGCAATGCATGTTAATCAAAATTACGAGTAAGATTCTTAAACATTCATATTTGTTGAATATTACCTTATATAAGTTATTATACATCGTTGAACGTTATAACATAACATTCATCAATGTATTACAATATATATGAGCTAATATGCATTATAAATGAATGTTATAATGTTCATCAGCATGATATAAGTTAATATTCGTCATAAATGAATGTTAAAGACTCAATGAGATGTTAACATGCATTTATGATGAATATGAGTTATTATACACTAATAACATATATAAGCTAAAATATTCATCATAAATGAATATTTAAATTGTAATTTTTATAACATGCATTTCAAATGAGTGTTAACTTTATGAAAATTTTGATTTTGAAAATTTTTTGGTGTAAAACGTAAAATAACTACAAGTTTGTTTGATTATTGATGTATATGTTCGATTTATTTGAATTTTGCTTTATATACATCTCAATTTTGTACTCAATTGAATGAATTTGTAATTTTTTTATGGGTTTCTACATTTTTCTTCATGAAATCTATTTTCTAACAATTTTTTTTATTGAATCTAACAATTATTAATCAATCTTCATGTAATGCTTTAATTTGATGAATTTAAGATGAAAATCACGTTTTTAGTTGTTTTTTATTAACATGCTTTTGAAATGCATGTTAACGTTTTAGGAGGTGATTTCAAGTTATTTACAAAAATGCCACCGCGTTGACTTTTGAGTTGACCAGAATGTGTAGCTGAAAATCACTTCCCTCATTCCCTAATTATTTTACTTCCCCAAGGATCTATATATATATATATATATATATATATATATATATATATATATATTATTGTATCTATTTGTCTCTATATTATGCTAAAATTGTCTTCCAACAAAATTAAACAACGCCCCCTACTTGTGATGACTTTATAACATGCTATAACAATGTGATTTTACTGTTAAAGTATGTATCGTCTTATTAGACTTTGCCCATAATGCACAGGCTTAGAGTTTTATAGTTGTGTCTCTATTTATATATTGTATCGTTTTGCATAATGAGATATGGGAAATTCACTGATTGTTACTTACAAGTTACAACATTGACGTCTTAAAGCAACTCATATATATGGGGAAAAAATTCATGGAGAATCTTTTATAAATGAAAATACTAAGAATCACACTAGGGTATCGATCCAACTTTTTGGCGTCACATAAGGATATGATTTGATTCTTTTGCGGAGAAATGATATAGTGAGCTCGAAAAAGGTTTTGTGATTGGTTAGGCAAAAAGTCGAATTGATATATACCACAAATAAGCTAATAGGTTGATCGATGACTAACTAGCTAGTCGTGCATCGATCAGTTAGTTGATGCGAGAGAGTTAAGGAAGCTTATGACCGAAAGTAACTAATAACACAACTACAAGACTGTACCGCTAGAGATCTTAGAGCGAATATTTCACAAAAAGTCCAATTAATGGGGCAAATTCTTGTGTTATTTGCCTTTTCCTCCATTCGTAAAGGCATAGTGGAATAAGAGTACATTCCATTCAATTCAAGTTTTAAGTGATCAAGATTCTACATAAAGTTCCTTATAAAATCATATGGAATCGTACGCAAAATATTGCTTAACCCTGATATTGAACCTGGCCATGAATAAGGGAAGATGAAGAAATGAGTATATGATGAGTCTCTTCACTTGGTCCTCACCGTGACAGAATCATTTTTGTAATAGAGACACAATGCCAACCATCTTCATGCTTCTAATGTATATCATCGTGATAATTCATTGAATAATTCCTTCAATTCTCTTCTATATAAACATGTGAAATTCTGGATTGCATATCTAAAAACATAGCAAGTAACTCATTACGTAGAAAGGAATATTATTGAAGAGAGACGTCAAGTGTTTCTTAGAGATCCTCTGAACACTTCATTGGGATGCTCTATTTGAGAATTCTCTCGCTGAAGTGTTTGGGGGAACTCCAAGTGTCACTTGACATTAGTGAAATAAACTTCGAACACAATAGGAACTACAAAGGATAATACTTATGAAAACCACACCAAGTATCCCTTAGAGATCCTCTGAACACTTCACTGGGATATGATGTTTTAATAAATTACGATCTCCTACTGAAGTGTTTGGGGGAACTCCAAGTGCCACTTGGCAATAGCAAATTACTACGAGTTGAAGTAATATAGAAGAGGAAGTCAAGTACCACTTAGAGATCCTCCAAACACTTCAATACGATGCTTTATTACTTTACAATTTCATACTGAAGTGTTTGGGGGAACTCCAAGTGCCACTTGGCAATATCAATTACAATGAATCGAAGTAATACGGAATAGCAAGTCAAGTGCCCCTCAGAGATCCTCCGAATACTTCATGGGGATATTTTATCTTAAAATTTCCTATTGAAGTGTTTGGGGGAACTCCAAGTGCCACTTGATAATGGCAAACTAGAAGTAATACAAATCGCTTAACACTTCGTAAGCCTTCTTTTAGGTACGTACGTTAATTTGCAATCATTGATTGTATCAATATAATTTGTTAAACAAAATATGTTTTAGAGAACGATGTTCAAACAAAAAAATCCATTCACACATTTACATTGCTCAAAGCCCATTATAAAGTAGAAGATGTTATAAACTTTTACTTGTAGATGTTCGTTACTAGAATAGAAACCAGATTTTGTAATTTTTAACTTCTGCATGTATTTTTTTCCAACACATTTACATTATTTTGGGTTCATTTAAGTTGGTAGATAAATGTCGGAGGTGTATTAGTCTTGATGTGTACAAGCATTACACTCTAAAGCGATTGAACTGCGTAATGAATGGTGTTGATCTCCTGGACTGCTGATAGCTAGATTTGACGAGTGGAAATGTCTTTTAGGGAATTCAAGGTACAATAAATTTGTAATGTTATTGATGATAAAACTCTTTCTTCATCAAGCGCAACGAAACGGAATCCATTAATTCTCAAAGATGTATTTATTCAAGGTACAATCTTGTATCCTTTCCCAGAAAAATTAAGCTTGGATCACTAACTAGCCTCTTCTAATTGGGTCAAGTCAGCTATGGGTCAAGGTCGTTGTGGGGGTCATATATATGAATGCTCGAAATATATGTAACAAATACTAATGACGGAGCCTGCGAGTGATTCAAAGACTATATATTCTTGCTACTTGGGAATTTTGTGTTTTTAATAAAATTTCCTCCGTTGCTTCAAACATACCTTGTGATATCACAAACTATTGCAATTTTTATGATGATTTAAGTGTCGTTAACCAAGAGTACTACCTCTGGAGAAGAACTAAGGAGAAATGTTATGTACATCATATAAAAGAGTAAGACTGATGAACTGGAAAATAAAAGTTCGACGTTATCATTTTTTTTTCTTCAGGCAAACAGTGATATAGTTGCGTTCTTTATAATATCATAGTTCCATTTCATTGATCCCACCCTGTGAGCAATCTGTTAGATGGCCAAAAAAGAACTGCAAGTGCTTTGGATTAACACAACCTGGATCGTTGATCCGGTCTAACCATTTAAGTTTCCCTTTACTAATTCTACCTGAAATTCAAGTGAAAGATCGATAACATGATCGACAACAAACAAACAAACTGCTCGATTTGATGGCAATCGAATATTTAATTTCTTCGTTTTAAATTTTTGAAACCAAAGACAAATTCTTTACTTTATCAATGCCACTTAAATATTTGAACTTGATGCAACTGGATCTTCAAGGCTACATTTGGAACTGATTGAAGTAGTAGTACAACTACTGTACAAGTTATCAGCCCGTACGTCTTAATATTTCTACAATTTCTATTCGGGAGTAATCTTTTGAGTTTTGAGATCGAAACTTGTGATGACGACTTTAAAATTTGCAAAATCGTCTCCTTAAAATTGCATTTAGTATATGGCAAAAACAACTTACTCACAATTATACTTTCTACAATTATACACCCTCCGTCCCAAAATAAATTTACACATTACTTTTTATATATGTCTCGAATAATTATTCACTTGCAAAAAATAACTATAAAAAATTATAAAACTATCAATTTTACCTCTCATTTATTACTGTAAATCATTTATTTTTTAAATAAATTCATTCAAACTTGCATTGAATATAAGGACAAAACTGACATTTACCTGACATATCTTAATTCTCGCAAAAATTGTTGGAGGACAATATTTGTGGGATGGTGGGAGTAGATAATAGTTGGGAGGATATATTATTGTAAATTCAATTTTTATGGTACTAACCACTACTAGAAAAAAGGGTTTTAACGACTTGTGTAGCGACATTTTTAACGACACATTTTGTGCTAGCGACGCAATTAACGACGTTATGTGAGAAGTCTCTATAGAAAAGTCGTTGATTTAGAGACATTTGTCTCTAAATATAGAGACAACACTTGCGACATCTAATAATACGTCTCAGATTTAGCGTCGTTATATTCAAGTCTCTATTTATGTCGTTGTTTTACCCACGTAGTCGCCGTTTGAGTCGCTACTAAAGTCGCTATTCTTCAGAGACATCTCTTTCATGTCTTCATTAATGACGCTATTCTTGATGGTGTCTCCATTTGTGTCTCTACTTTAGTCGCAATCTTAGCGACTTTTTTATTTTAGTCGCTACCTGCGTCGCAAAGCTGCTCTTTTCATGGTCCATATTTTGGTTGATATTTACGCTATATTTTCTTCATTTAAAACTTTATATATAAAAAATGGCATACTATACTATATGCTAATATCAAATCGAATATTAATAACATTAATCACACAAAAGTAAGTCACACTTGTAACTAAACATCAAAAGTTCTCTAATAAATCCTCACTAAACATCGAAACTATCTAATTAGAAACCAAACGTTTACATGCTTAGCCTTTTCCATAACTCAAGTGCCACATTTCCCACTTCTCGAGGTAGCGTATCTTTGTGTCGAGTATTTGTAAAAGCTTCAAAAAATAGCAAACTATAGACAAGACAAAGAAATTGGTTAATAAATATATTATGCCGGAATGAAAACAAAATTGCAAACTTACAAAAGTGAAGCTAATCATGTATTTATCAGAAGAATAAAAAGCATAATAATCATGTATTGGATGATATATCATAACTAACCTTTGCCCAGCATCAAAGATGGACACCCTGGAAATCACAAACAAACATGATGGAAAGCAAAACATATAATAATATTTAGTCAAGTGGAACTACCTATATTGATATGTAATAACATATTCATACATGTATTAAATAGATTCCTCATCTTGCAAAAAGTTCCCTAAAAACAGAAACTGGATTAGAAACTTATACCATGTAGTCATGTAGGCAAATAAGCAAAATAAGAGGGGCGTTCCATAAATGACCGAAACAATTATACCTAAAATACTCAAAATAAAAACGAAGTCAGAACTGAAACCATTAATCAAAGAAAACTGATAATAAAATGGGATCAAGAATGTTAAAATGCAAGTCGAGAGGAGCAAACCTGATGGTTATTACACAAAACCGCAAACCAGTGATTTAATCTGTACAGATAGACAATACAACGTTTAATAAAATGCACCAACAACACATTAACATATGTATAAAGTGAAATAGAGCACAATTTTCAAGCAAGTACTTCAATGTGACAAATTATTACCTCAAACTGTGATAAGCCATACAAGGTGTAAACACCCACCCTTGTTTGCAAATGTATCCAGAGTATCTGTGACATGTCACTATATTTGCCACCATGCCACTATACAAGTTAAAGGAATTAAGACTTATTTACCTCACTTTTAAAATTGTCTTGTAAGACTGCATGACGAGAAGCTGACCAACTTGAGAAGAAATTAAACAAAAGCCTCAACCTACATTCAAAACCAAATTACTAATGAATTATTGCCCTTGTCTTTGACAATTCAATATAGTTTTAATAATCATATATAGAGTGCCATTGTCCTATTCCACTTACGCATTTGTTTAGATCAATCTCCAAATGTAAAACATTCTATATACATTAAAGAACACAACAGAAACAATAATTTGTTGATATATAATCATATACATAAAATGCAGAGTAAGACAATAAACTAGAATAAACAAAATAGAGATAAAAAACAAACCTTGTTGGAGGTGATCAGTAGTGCAAGCCTTGACAAACCCATGCGGTGAAACGTCTTTAATCATCATTTTAACTGGATCTTTGAGACACTAATGGAAGTGCACCCTGAAAAAGAAAACCAGGATCCAAAGCTGTAGTTATTTATTAAGCATATGCAATAACAGACAATAACATCAATAAGCTAAAATGATGCCATATAATCTCACCCAATTTTCATCATGAGAATGATGTCAAATCTTACACATATTTAAAATTTTTAGTATAATGTTTAATTTAGTTAGCTTCAAAAGTTGCCTTGATATTAAGCAGACAAACCGAAACTACCTTCTGTGTAAAGCTTGTATGACCACGAAACCGACAACTTTTACATACTCCAAACCCTAATTTGGATTTTGGGGGTTTTCAAGGATCGTATTTTATTTGCATATAATACCAAAAACTAATTTTCTTGTGGGTTAGCAATTTTATAAGTTAGGATATTAATAAATGAACTTGTTAATTATAATGATTTTAGGTCGTAGCTTGGTGGCACTTGTAAAGTTATTAGTTGAATATAGGGCAAATTATCTAAAATAGAAATGAAGCATCAGCCAATTTTAAATTGATAAAATTATGATTGATATTGAAAGTTGATTTCTATTATTAATACTTTTGATAGTTCGTTTCTAAATTATAAAATCAGCGAAAAGTTCATTTCTATTTTATATAATTTTCCATTGAATATAAATGGTAAGGTCGCACGTTCAAATCCAATCATTATCTTTTTAAGTCTTTTAATCCGATCATTATCTTTTTAAGTCTTATATTTTCCAAGTCTTTTAACTTCGCGACAATAATGGAGACTTGTAGTCCAAAGTCTCAAGTTTTGCGACTGTCATGGAGACTTGTAGTTTAAAGTCTCAAAATTTTGCGACACACATAAAGACTAGATGTCCAAAGACTCAAAATTCTGCGACTTACTTGTCGACACACATGTATATGTCGAAACACAGAGACCAACGTAGAGACGCGAGTAGGGTTGGGCCGCAACATCAACGACTCCATTAGCGACATAGTTTGCGACAAAGTTGTTTAGAGACGTCATTTGTGACGTACATCACGACTTTAGCACCATATATGTCGTTAGCTAAGTCGCAAATCTTGTCGCAAAAGAGCGTCCATGTATTGGGTGTCGATAAAGACGTCGCTAATTAGCTGTTTTCTTGTAGTGAACGGTAGAATCGATTCATTTCTTTCTTTTTATTATTATTTAAGAAAGGCAATTAACTCAGACATCCTACAACGAGTATATTTATTTTCCCACGAATTATTCACATATATCCACCTTTGAATTTGAACACACAACCTCATCGTTATAAAGTCACCTGAAATACCCATGGCCAATGGCCCTTTGGTGATCTTTTTCATTTATAATCTCTAACATATCTGTACCTTTTTGCAAAAAGAATAATACCAAATTTAATATAATTTTATTCTATTTAAATGTGCATTTGATTTTTTTTTTTATAAACTTGATATGCAATTCAAATTTTATATCGCATATCACAAAGTTTAGGTGTGTACGTATCACATATTTTTTAATTAAAAAATATATATCTTGTATCAAAGATTATAGAAATTTAATATTTTTACTATCAGAAAAGTTAACTAACGTTTAAATTTAAGTAAAATTATTCTGTCATACCATTCCAACAGTAATAAACATTCCTATCTGAACATTCATACCATTCCAACCGTAATAAACGTTCCTATCTGAACATTCCCCATAATCTTATGTGATACTCCGTAAAACGATAGTAATGAAATTGAAAGACACCTTTGCTTTCACGTAAAAATTTTAATTCTTTTTTATTAAAAATGTGATTTTGGAAATTAAGAAGTTTCATAGACCACTCTCATCCATTAGTATGTCAGTTTTGTGTATTTTGTGACATCTCACAACTTCCCAAAGTAACATACAACTGACACACTGGTACCAATAATGACTATGTCACTTTAGTTTTTGGACCTCGCAATTATCAATATACCTTTAATTCTATATACTAATAAACAAAAAAAAAATTATGACGTGATGGGTTTCCTCTTCACCAAACTGACGCAAATGAAAGGACACAAGTAACTGACGAAGTGGTGTCATTGGTGTCACTTTAGTGACATGCATCACTTTGTAAATTTATTCATTATCACCCGAAATACACTTACATATACACAAACACAAACACAAACACACACACACACACACACACACACACACACACACACACACACAGATATATATATATATATATATATACATACATACATAAACTATTAAGGTGTTATTGAATATATAAATTCGTAAATTTTAAATATCAAATGTATATTTCAGGGACTTCATTGTATTATTGATTTATATAGCAAATCAAAAATGCATAAATCTATCGCGCTGGGCCAAGTTTTGCTTCCGACCATATAGTGAGGTTGCAATTCACGATAGATGACAATCAAAATATGTGTGGGTAACTAATAATCATAGAGATTACACATTTACATTTGTCAAAATATATGTTTACTTGTAATTATAAACATATATGTTTCATTGACGAAAATGGTTACACGCTCTTGTGAATAGATTTCTCTATGTTACGTTATGTTTATTTTTTTGTTACAATATTTGTTGGTTTTATTTCATATTAGAATTTTTGTAAACATTTTTTAGAATATTCAATAGACATCCATTAACCCGCTTAATCCATCGGATATGGATATCGATAGATGAATTGAAATTAAATGGATATGGATATGACGAAAATATTTAATTGGATATGGATGTGGATATGACATCATTCGATCCATATCCGATCCATTGCCATCCCTAAATAAGAGTGGTCTTAAATGGATTAGGGAAGTCCAATCTTACAATAATTATTAAAAACGCATTAATTACTTGATTGTGTCTTTGTTAACATTTACACCAAAATAAACACATTACTATGTATTTATAATTGTAATTAAAACCCTTAAACAACTTGAATGAAAATGATTGGTATGCCTAGATACGTTTGACTAAATATAGACCTAAAGATATGATTGGTGAGGTTGAAAAGTTGATTGGGTGAGATTAGGAGAGAGAAAAAATTCAACCAATCAGATAATTAGTCCTATTTAGCATTACTCTTGCTTGAAATATTCACCTAAAGATATGTAAGTAGTCCTATTTAGCATTACTCTTGCTTGAAATATATGCACCAAATCAATTTATATAACGTACAAAACTGCCTAGAGAGTAGAGAGTGAGGTTAGTTGCAAATTTCTTGTACTTTTGCATAAACCAACAATTTGTTTCTTATAGCAACAAACCATACTTTCATAACGTAGGCGGAACTAAAGGGGTTAACCGCTAAAAAAAAAAAATTACGTAAAATATATTTTTTAAAGGGTATTAATGACATTTTAAATTTTTTTACAAAACTACTCGTATTAGATTCCTTGCAACCACTTGCTTTCGTTGACAAGGTAGCAACAAGTTCTGCAAAGTTAGCAATGAAATCTGGACATCTGGTTAGTCTTATTGACGTTTTGTCTAGTAATGTAGATCGCTAGCAGTATGTAATTATTGATTAACGAAATATTTGTAGTGATAATTAGTTCGGCCATGTTGATAAAGTAAAGAGTTACATCTTGAAATAACTTGATACGACGACTATATTTGTAACATCCTCAAATTGGGCCTAGAAGTAATAGGTATTTCTTGAAAATTTTAAATGTGATTTAAAATTGTTATTGTGTTTGATTGTATAATTAATAGGTCGATAAGCCTCAGGAAATATTGTGGCTAGTGAAATATTGATTGTTTTAAATTAAGAGAGTTGACGGTAAAATAAAATTGTATTTCCCCGCAAATGGTTTTTAAGTTCCAGACAATAATAAATACGGGGAATGAAAATTAATACTTATATGGTATATTATATGTGTTGGATCGGGTTTTATTCCCAAACATACATACATACATACGTATGAACATATACACACACACATTTGATCCTAAACCAGAAACTTGATGAAATCATCAAATTGAAGAACACAAATTCGGATTCAAGCTTCAAGAGGATAGATAATCATCTCCTAATCCTTCTATGCTACTAGTAAGTCTCTAAATCTTCAATTTTAAACCCTAGAAATTGAGGGTTTTTGGTGTTCTTGATGTAAATTCGAAATTAGAGCTTGTTTTTGTTAAATTGATGTTTATTAAACTTACTAATGATGTTAAGTAACATGATTCAAGTCAAAAGTTGTAATTTTGAATTAGGGTTCATGAGTTTATGGGAAACTTGATGATTTTGTTGGGTTATTGATTTTAATCCGAAAATTAAAGGTTGAAGTGATGATATTATTGTTAGTTGATGATTAAATGATGATTATTATGTAAACCCTAACATAGAAATGAAGAAAGTGATAATATGATCATTAATAAAGTTCATGGATTAGTTGATAATGTTATAATCAAAGTTTTAAGCTAGTGTTACTAAAGTATAAATTGATGAATGTTGTTAATGATTATAGTATGATTGATTATTGATGAATATGGATGATAATTGATATTATTCAAGTTAGAATATGAAAATGAGTTAAGTGTACTTGATAAAGATGAGTATTATAAGGAGTTTGATAAATTGTTAATGAATTATGTGAAACTACTACAAGTGATAACTAAATTTATATATAGTTGAAAAGTGGTTAACATGATATCTAATCATGATTAAGAAACAATTCAAGAAGTATGAAACTTGATGTATGTGATGATTATGTTAATACATATGAATTGAGATTGTTGGTATAAATCTATTGGAGTAATGTTATGTAGATTTGATACAAGTAACTGACTTGTGTATTTTGTTGTATTTCCAGATATGGAGAAGACTCAGTGATATTAGACTACTGAGTGGGCGACTATGGTAGTCGGTGAGTGGACTTTGATCTCTCACTATAACTTAGTGATCACTATTGAGGTTACTTCAAGTGTTATGTGTTATACCTGTGTTAAGTTGAATTGTGAATTGTGTTAAAGTGTTAAGTGACCTATTGGTAATTGCGTTAATGAGGTCAACTATGTTGGACTGTGTCGTTACAGGTTAGTCAACACAAGGGTTCTGAACATTCATTGTAAGTAAGGCTTGTGTTGACTAAAGGTAACGAACGGTTATCGGTTAACCACTGTATTGGCCTGCAGTTGGTGTAAGTGTCGCTTGGTGGGCCACCGCGGCTGAGGGCGCCACAAGGGCCACCGATCCTCTGGTGATGTTGAGTCAAAGTGTTAAATGTGGTGAACTCATAGTGTTAAACTAAGTTGTATTGTTAGTGATGAGTTAACTCACTTAGCTTCGTGCTAATCCCTCGTTGTTTACTCCTTGCAGGTTAATATCTATTGTTATGGGCGGGTCAAGGAGTAACTGAAGAATGTTTGACTCGGATTACTCTGATATTATTTAATACAGTTTAAAATGTTTGATTATATAATGCCCAGGATATAAATGATTGTTTTGTAAACGGTAATAATCAATACTTAGAACTTAGGTAATGGAAAATGACGTCATGTCATTTTATGTATATATATGTTTTGGGACTTGAGTTTCCGCATTGTTTAAAAAAAAAAAAAAAAAAAAAAAAAAAAAAAAAAAAAACAGTTGTAAATTCTGGGGCGTTATAATATTTATGTGTGAGAATTTTGATTTGCCTCCTATGTTATCTGATGAAGATCGTTAGAGGGTAATAGTCCAAAATAGTTGAATGTGATTGGTACTTCAAGAATATATTTTTGTTTTGACATCAAGACTGTTTGGAATCTAATAGAAAATATTTCTAAAAAGGTTAAACGGACTAGGGATCTTGCGTACCCTGCCTCTTCCCCTGTTTGTAATAGTATTTTGAACCTAGTCATGTAAAAGAGATAGATGATGAAATGTGAATAAATGCCTCTCTTTATATGGTCCTCCCCATGATTTCTCACTTTTCGATCACCGACTTTTTTCCTCTTTTTGTCAAAATGAATTCAATTTCAATTCCTTATAGACACACAATGTCAACCATCTTCAAGCTTCAAATGTATCTATGTTTTTAGATCAGACACTTCCCTAGAACTCTTCTATATATATGTGTAACTAAGATATGTTTATTTCCAACACAATAACTACAAAGGAATACAAATGAAGGAAAACGTCAAGTGTCCCTTAGAGATCCTCTGAACACTTCACTGGGGATGTTTTATTATTTCCTACTGAAGTGTTTGGGGGAACTCCAAGGGTCCCTTGACACTATCAACATAAATTTATAACGAAACAAGTAACTACAAAAAAACCACAAACGAAGAAGACGTCAAGTGCCCCTTAGAGATCCTCCGAACACTTCACTGGGATATAACGTTTTATTAACTCATGAATCCTACTGAAGTGTTTGGGGGAACTCCAAGTACCACTTGACACTACCGAACTATATATCCAAACACATCAAATACCTATGAAGGAGTACTAATGAAGAACACGTCAAGTGTCCCTCAGAGATCCTCCGAACACTTCAATGGGACGTGTTATCAATTCATAATTATTTCCTACTAAAGTGTTTGGGGGAACTCCAAGTGCCACTTGACTCTACCAAACTAAAAATCATGCACATCGCTTATAACACTACGTGAGCATTCTTTTGAGTACAATAATATATGAATTGTATGTGTTTTTGTACCAATCTTTGTCCCCCAAAACATTTGTTAAACAACATATAACTTTTTTTTGCTTCATATAATTACATTAGATATCAAGTACACACCGATCAATCAAAATGTTTGGGCTGTAGTGGAAAGAGCCTGTGCCTTTTAATGATTAGCTGCAGTGGCGAGTCGTCTCATGGGTCTTCAGCTGATAGCCTTCAATGTGATAATTCATACGTACTCAATGTATATTTTTTGATACTTTGTATTAATAAGAAGATGAACCTGCAATAAACTTGGCGGATCATATAATTACTTTTTGTAAACCTTAAGACATGAGTAATGAAGATTGTTTTGCTAGTGCGGCAATGGATTAAGTTTAACCGTGTAAATACTACTGTTATTTTACGTGTTTGTCTGATCTGTGAATCATATATTTTTCATATCTTAAATCCAGCAGTGTTAACTAGAAGTGCCACAAAAGTGTAAAAAATTGAAAATGCGGCTAAAACTAATTAATGATAATGTGATAACCTTAATGTAATATAAACGATTAACAGTCCCATACCATTTTCACAATAAATGCTCAAAGTTCAGCATATCCCTCATTCTGCCAAAGCAGACACACTTTCAACGTATAGATGTTTGGGTGTCGAGTTATTTGATCCACTCTCGCACTGCGAAAGTATACATGTGAGAAATATCATTTAATATACATCGCATAATAACATTAGATAGTAAAATTTCAAAATGTACGTATATTAACCTTTGAAATTCAAATTTCAACGCAAGTACTCAGGCCCACCTTGAAACGATAGTGATGCTGCATCACGAACACATATTTGTGTTGTATATGTAGTTTGGCTTTCCACTCTTGAACCCTAAACTATATATGTGGACTAGATATGGATGATCAAGAAGGTATTCCACTCTACTCATACAATAACTTTTATGGGTTTATCTATTATCTCTGTCATTTGGTTAAGCCCCTTGATCTTGAAACGTCATATATCTAGCTTACAGATTATGCTCAGGCACTACATATGTGGTTATGTAGGGATATGATTTTGTTTTTCTTAAAATATAGAAACTTGGAGAATAATATAGTTTTATATGAGAATTTGATTTTGTAATATATTTCGTATAGTAGATGATAGCCTTCTGATCCCGTGATTTACCCTCCCTTGAAAGGTTTTTCATGCAAAAATTGTATATGTACTTGTATTTTCCGTTTTGTGTTTTTATTATTTGCTTATAAAAGGTTGTGTGATTTCTTATTGTGGTGATCGATCTCAACGAGTGCTATCAGAGCAAGGTCGATCACACATATACTTTTTTTATTAGTCATCATTTAATTTAATTAATTTTGCTAAGTTACATTTATTCATAATATGAAGGTTTAAGTTATAAAATATCATTGTATTTGTCTCTTTTGCTTAAACGGGATAATTCTCTATTTTATACTACTTAAGTAACTTTTTTCCTTGGGAAAATTACATACATATCCACTTTAAACATTAATATTACATATATACATATATATCCACTCAAAACTTAAAAATTACATATATATCCAAATTAACAATAAGTTCATAAAAAATAAACTCTTAAATAAATGGTATTTCATAGTTCATATACGAATACTAACAAATACTCAATAACAAGTGTAATCACAACTCTACTACTGATTGCAAACAAATAGAACAAGCGACCACATCATTCTTAATTAGATTGTGGCCTGAAAATAATTTTTCAGATTAGACAAATCATATTATTTAACATAAGTACCACACTAATTTGCCTATTTACGTAATTCAAAATTTGAACCCACCTCAAAATTCAGAGATAAAAAGCTACTTTCATAATTATTGCTCCATACATCATAAGCACTACTAGATCCACATGTAAAAAGTACCTAAATCGATCATGCAAACTAATAGCAGTAATCATTCCGAAATCCAAATACATGACATTCATAATCGACATCATTACGAATAGCAGTAATCATTCCTAAATACAACTTATAAAACCCTATTTATATCACAATCCATATATTTTATATATACATACGTATGATTTCTTTCGAAATGACTGGTGATAAAAAGAGAATGATGATATGACTCCACAAGCTATACATATATAAGGAACTAGGTGAAAGCATGATATTCGATTTTAGCGGGAAATTTCTTTATTGACACCGTAGGGTTTTTTTATGGAGAAGAAAGGATGAAAATTTCATGTAATACGTGAATTACCATTATTCAGGATTTTATATGAGTTTAGTTTTGATAGATTTATTGTTTGGATATATATGTAATTTCAAGTTTTGAGTGGATATATATGTAATTTTTATGTTTGAAGTGGATATGTCTGTAATCTTCCCTTTTTCCTTATTTGTCATGTCTCTCCTTTCGACACCTAATCATTTGTCCTATGTGTGTTCATTTCATGAACTCGCTAAATTTAATTACCACATCACATAATCCTTTAATTCTAGAATGTAATTAGTGTTTTTAAATAAAAAACGATTAAAATTAGAAGGTCAACCATATTTTCATAATTTTATCAATTCTCAAAAACAATTTAAAAGCTCATTATTATAGATGTTAATTTAAATTTAAAAAAATGATTTGAGTTTATTATTTTAGTTTAACCACCTGGGATTATACATAACTGTTGCCGATTTCTTTTTCTTTGTAAGAGTTAAGTTTTCACATCATATAAACATTTTTTACACAAGCCGATCTAATATTTCACGATTAATGAAAGGTATCGTCATGCATTTTTAATTATTGACTTATATATGATTTGGTGTGGCGGTGATCGATTCCAACGAGTGGTATGAGAGAAGGATCAATCCCAACGAAGCATATAGTACTAAAAGTGATGAAAAACATATGTATTTCATGATTTTATATATACTTTTCATATCAACATGCTAAGTTTTTTGATAACGTGTTAGATCATGTTAATAAATATTAATTATTAATAACTTAATATACACGATCAATATTAGCTAGCTTAAAGTCCGGCGATAAGGCAGGCGACTAATTTGAAATTGTTATAGATTCAAAGTTTTATTTTTAATTAAATAATCTAATTTATATGTTAGTGTCTTAAATGTAAAGTGTTATAATCTGTATATGTAGAGCTTTAAGACCTACAATAATGCTAGCGACTAAATTGAAATTATTATAAATATTCAATTGAATATGAGTGTACATTGTTGTAGATTGAAATTGTCATATATAAAAGAAATTTAAATTTAAAAATACATACATCATACCTTCCAATTTTTTTGGACTTTTGAGATCTTGAACAACCGGTTATTTTTATCGGATGGATGTTTTACTACACTTGATTTTTGGGATGAACAATTTTCCAGAATGAGATTGAAATCTTTGTGGATCCATTGATATCAAGATGAGAGAAAACGTAGAGAATGATGGATCGTATATATATGATTAGAAATAAAGAATAACAATTAAAAAAAAGATTTAAATGGAATACATTTTTATGTATTGATTTTGCTTTAAATTGTGAAAATAAATTGTTTATATTGAGAATATGTCGTGAAAGTTGTGCGGGTTTTTATTTTTCGTGTTATTTTAATTATTTAATATTAGCTGAAGTTTTTTTGATTAATATATTTAATAGTTAAGGGGGGAAGTGTAATTATTTTAATCAAATCTAAATTGTCGGATCAAATTGAAAAACCCCCATTAAAGGGCTCAGATTGCTCTATGGGATTTTGGTTTAAATATATAGTTTAAAGCAGGGGCGGAGATAAGGGGGGACTGAATGGTGCTCGGCACCCCTCAACAGTTCAAATGACTTAAAAATTTTATTATTATTTTAGTACATGATGCGTCTCTTTTTAAAGTATTTCATCATTTAATCTCTCTTAATTGTCCATTGATTCAAAATTTTAATATATTCATACAAATATCATTGATATAATTCTGTTATCACTCTATTTAATCTTTAACATCAATACGTCCTTATGTTATGGTAAAGTTGAGCCCCCTTTAACCTCAAATTCTAGCTCAGCCACTGGTTTAAAGACCCGCGACAATGCGGTAAACTAAATTGAAATTGTTATAAATTTAAAGTTTTATTTTTAATTTTTAATTAAATAAATTAGTATATATGTTCATGTGTTAAATGTAAAGTTTTATAATTTGTATATGTATAGTTTTAAGATCCGTGACAACACGAACAACTAAATTGAAATTGTTATAGATATTTAATTGAATATGGGTGTATACATTGATGTAGATTGAAATTGTCATGTATTAAAATTTTTAGATTTTAAAAATCCATACTTAATACCTTCGAATTTATTTGGAATTTTGGGATCTCGAATATCCAGTTGTTTTTTATCGGATGGATGTTCAACTACACTTAATTTTTGAGATGAACAATTTATTGAAAGAGGTTGAGATATTTGTGGATCCAATAAGAGGAAAAATGTAGAAAATGATGGATCATATATATATATATATATATATATATATATATATATATATATATATATATATATATATATATATATATACGGTTAGAAATAAAGAATTATAATTAAGAGAATATTTTAATGAAATACACTTTTATTTTAGATAGTATTGATTTTGGTTATATTTATGAAAAGATTTCGTTAATATTGAGAATATGTCGTAAAAGTTGTGTGGGTTTTTATTTATTATGTTAATTTATTTTATTTAATAGTATATTAGCATAAATTTTTTTCATTAAAATATTCAATAATATTTAATATTTATGGGGGATGTGTAATTAATTTAATCAAATCTAAATCGTCGGATTAAATTGAAAAACCCCATTAAAGGGCTCAGATTGCTCCATGGACTTTTGGTTTAATTACATACAGCGTATAAGATAAGATAAGATTTGAAGCCGTCTATCGGACGGGTTTTAACACTAATTGAATTATAAAATCACACAACCCGGATAATCAATAATTTGTTAATTTAATTTCCAACAAAATTAAGCAACGCCCATAGTACTTGTGATGACTTTATATCATGCTAAAAATGTCTTTTATCAAAATTGACATCCTAAAGCAACTCACATATATGAAAAAAAATCATGCAAGAACCTTTTACAAATAAAATATCAAGAATCACACAAGGGTATCAATCTAACCTGATGCGATGACTGTATTAGTGTGTGAGAATCTTGATTTATCTCCTATGTTATTTGATGAAGATCGTTAGAGGGTAATAGTCCATAATAGTTGAAAGTGATTGGTACTTCAAGTATATATTTTTGTTCTGACGTCAAGACTGTTTGGAATCTAATAGAAAATATTTCTAGAAAGGTTAAACGGACATGGAATCTTGCGTACCATGCCTCTTCCCTATTTGTAATAGTATTTTGAACCTAGTCATGTATAAGAGATAGATGATGAAATGTGAATAAATGCCTCTCTTTATATGGTCCTCCCCATGATTTCTCACTTTTCGATCACCGACTTTTTTCCTTTTTTTGTCAAAATGAATTCAATTTCAATTCCTTATAGAGACACAATGTCTACCATCTTCAAGCTTCAGATGTATCTATGTTTATAGATCAGACACTTCCCTCAGAAGTCTTCTATATATATGTGTAACTAAAATATGTTTATCTCCAACACAATAACTACAAAGGACTACAAATGAAGGAAAACGTCAAGAGTCCCTTAGAGATCCTCCGAACACTTCACTGGGGATGTTTTTTTTTTACGATTTCCTACTGAAGTGTTTGGGGGAACTCCAAGTGCCACGTGTCACTAGTAACTTAAATTTCCAAATGCACCAAGTAACGACAAAAATGACAAACGAAGAAGACGTCAAGTGCCCCTTAGAGATCCTCTGAACACTTCACTGGGATATATATGATGTTTTATTAATTCATGAATTCCTACTGAAGTGTTTGGGGGAACTCCAAGAGCCACTTGACATTACGAACTATATTTCCAAACACACCAAATACCTACGAAGGAGTATTAATGAAGAACACGTCAAGTGTCCCTCAGAGATCCTCCGAACACTTCACTAGGATGTGTTATTAGTTCATTATTTCCTACTACTGAAGTGTTTGGGGGAACTCCAAGTGCCACTTGACTCTACCAAACTAGAAATCATGCACATCGCCTATAACACTATGTAAGTGTTCTTTTGAGTACTGTAATATATGAATTGAACATGTTTTTTAACAAATTTTTTCCCTGCAAAACAATTTGTTAAACAACATATGACCTTTTTTCCGTTCATATATTTACATTTAATAACTAATATCAAGTGCTTACTGATCAATCATAATGTTTGGACAGTGGTGGCAAGAGCCTGGGCCTTTCGAAATTGGTTAGCTGCAGCGGAAGACTCGGATCTGGAACACTTGCATCAGGATTTAGGATGATATATACTCAATGCATATATCTGGATACTTTGTTTTGATAGAAAGAATGAAGCTGCGATAAACTTGGCCCATCATTTAATTAATTATTGTAAACCATAAGAGTTGAGTAATTAAGATTGCCTTGCTAGTGCAGCAGTAGATATGATTAAGTCGAACCGTGTGAATACCATTAACTGTTCTTCGATTTCATAATATATACTATTACTTCATCATGTGTCATGTTTGTGTGTTTGCATAATCTGTGAATCATACGTTTTTTCTATCTTAAATCCAGCAGCGTCAACTTGAAGTGCCACAAAAGTATAAAAAACAGAAAAATGCAGCTAAAACTAATGATACTGTATCAAGCTAGAGGTAATATAAACGGTTAAAAGTCCCATACCTTTTTCACAATAAATACTCAAAGTTTAGCATATCCCTCATTCTGCCAAAGCAGAGACACTTTCAACGTATAGATCTCTTTGGATGATGATTTATTGATCCAATCTCGCACTGCAAATGTATAGATGTGAGAATGCTCATTTAATATTCAGGGTAAAATTAACAGCAGATAGTAAATTTTCAACCATAGTTCCTAACCTCTGTAACTCATACAAATCTATGATGTTTAATAGATTGGGCCATACAACTCTATACAATGGATTAATGAGAATAAATCATTATATGTATACAATGCCACCCCCTCAACGTGTACTGAAAAGGTTTTTCCCTTCCAATCCACAAAAGCAAGGCCCACCTTATACAACCTATAACCCATACTCACCCAACAGTGCTTCGGCTGGGCCTTTGGTTCCAACTGACGGAGCTGATGCCAATGGCACGGCCCGTCGGTTCCAACCGTCGAACATCCGACCCTCCGTCTATTTTTGTGTGGTAACAGGTTATATCTAATTGTTTTTTTGTTTGTTATTGTTTAGAGTATAAAAAAAGGTAATTTGCTAAATGTGGGGCCAAAAATTAAAGTGACAGTTTCACTGACTCACTGATGGTAGTTGTTAGTTAGTTTCAGTCAGTTTTGAGAAAAGCAGACGTGGTGCTAATGTGCCACAAACTGACCAGCCGGCTTCAGTCACTGTTGGGAATGGTCTAAGTAGATCAAGCAACACTAGAATGGCCAAAAGGGTGAACAACTCTTCCTAGCTAATCAGCAAAGAAACTACTCGGTATACGATACTATCAATTCCACTTCAGCTGATCTTCTTTAAAGAAGATTGGAATCTTCTTCACATGCAACTCGCTAAATTGATCATGTATCTGATTGATGTAGATGTATCATTCAATCTAAGTATTTAATTTCATGACTTAATTGTACCTCCAGTTATGATTTCGTTAATGTGTTTATAATATATAATGCTTGTTTTTGTTGGTCGAAGGAAACATCTATATCTAATGACACTCTGAAACAATTAAATGGAAACTGATAACATTTCATTACAGAATGCAAATTGATACTAGTGTAGTAGGAAAAATCCCAAAACTACAACCTTAATAAAACAACTATTACTAAAAACTTCACTGGAAGCCAAACAAAAACCTATTCAGCTAATGTAACAGTGAAATTTAGAATTAAGTAGTCAGGACAGATGAGGTCCTAAAACAAGAATATCTATCATTAAAAACCTTTAATAGTTCCAATTCCCCTAAATAACTCAATGGGACCAGGTCTTGGTTTCCGCACCTCTTTGCATGTATGTAACGGTATATTTGACTCGTCTTTCTTAATATTTAGCTAAGTGATCATTCTTCCACATCTCTATTCATTGTGGAATCATACACCAAATTGAACCTAGACATGCTAAGGGAAAAATCATGAAATGAGAATATAGTATCACTTACCACTTGGTCCTCACCATTACCTCTGATTTTCAAATCTCTTTTCCCTTTATTGTGAAAATGAAAACATCAATCATCTAATGTAGACGTACTCAATGACAACCATGTATGCGTCCATGTACATCGATGGAACACTTCCCTCAAGTCTCCTATAAATACCAATAACTATGGTATGTTTATTCATCAAACCGATCAAATAACTACAACGGATCAATATGATGGGGAGAAAGGTCAAGTGTCCCTCAGAGATCCTCCGAACACTTCATTGGGATATAATGTTTTACTAATTTATGATATCCTACTGAAGTGTTTGGGGGAACTCCAAGGGCCACTTGATACTAGCAAACTAATTTACCAAACACAACAACTACAAAGAAATAATCATCAAGAGCACGTCAAGTGTCCCTCAGAGATCCTCCGAACACTTCACTGGGATGTTTTAATTAGGTTTTCCTACTGAAGTGTTTGGGGGAACTCCAAGTGCCACTTGACACATCAAACAGGTCTTGCAATTTGCTTAAAATACGTCGCAAGTGATACTTAAGAATTACTATACTATATGGACAGCGCTAAGTCCATCTGAGTTTTAATCCTATCCTACATTTTAGCTAACTTTAAATCTTGTCCGTCGGATAGAGACCAGGTTAGTTATCTTATTATCTAAAACCTCTGCAGTTACATAGCAGTTATCATCTCCTACATACACCAGGTTCTCACATCCCCATGATCTTTACAACTACCTTCAACATAGACAATGAAAAGACGTTATATGATCGTATGTCATGTTGATTACAATGATTGTTGATGTTGAGATGCTATTACTGTTTTTCTACTCTGTATAACTGTTTCCGATCATCCTTGAAAAATTTGACGCTACTCGTATCAAACTGATCGTTCTTAGAAAAATATGAAGCTACATACAGTCTTTTTATAACTGCAGAAAAAAAAGGTCACGGATTCATCAATGATTGTTGATGTTGAGATGCTATCATTCGTGAGGCCTATCATAACCGTAACCGGACGTTTCCAATCAGGTACTTTCAATTCCTGTGAGAACTGATCACTTTTGCGGACTTACCGCACAACAATTCATCGTTATTTATTAAACAAAAGATCTCATCATGTTTATATTTTGCACGGGTGTTATTGAGTAAATAAAAGATCTCATCATGTTTATGTTTTGCGTAGCATATTCAGAAGTATGAAATTGTTTATACAATTATGATACTATAATGCTGGTATAAGTGGTTAATTAATCAAGCAAATGGTTTTCAGCCAATTAGGACTTCTTTTTGGTGGATAACTGATAGTAAATGATCAGTGCACGGAATATAATATACGTATCTCACAAGTAGCATTAGCATTACTTTGCAAGCAATTATAGACATGTACTCAACCAAACCATAGAGATGTAATTGTTTCAATAATAGAGCTTACAATATTTGAAAGGGTTAATACACAAATAGGTCACTGTACTTTGCGAAAATGTTCATCTGGATTACTAAACTTTAAAAATGTTCAATTTCATACTGTACTTGTAAAAAGTGTTCAATTAGGTTACCAAACTTTCGACATATTTCAATTAGGTTACTGTACTTGTAAAAATGTATTTAACAATGTGCAATTGGGCCACTAAACTTTTAACCAAAATTAAGCAAAAATAGGCGGGGTGACACTTTTTGAAAGTACAGTATGAAATTGAACATTTTTAAAGTTTAGTAACCCATATGAACATTTTCGCAAAGTACAGTGACCTATTTGTGTATTAACCCTATTTGAAAGGACTCTTATAATTTACATCTTTTGTCTTATTTTTCATGGAGTAAACCAGCTTTGCAATTTTCTATAGTTTTGTTCAGGGATTTTTTTGATTAACAATTGATGTGATTGCACTTGAGACCTGGCTCACGTGGTAGAGCTATCAGGCATTTATGCTGCAGGTACAGGGTTCAAACCCTACTCGGTGCAAGAAAATCCCTTGGGCCTTTGGGCTCCGGGGTGAGGAGTTTTACCCACTTCGGCAACCGGATCTGTCGGCACTTGGGCCGGGGACGAAGCTGGGCTTTCTTCTCGAGGGTGCATTATGGTGAGATGATCGGGTGGGCCTAAGTGGCCCGTCAGTGATTCCAAACTGCCTTTCAAAAAAAAAAACAATTGATGTGATTATATCTGAATGAGGTTGTTTTAGCAGAATATAATGCTAGGAAAAGTAGTGTAGGATTTAGCAGCTTGGCATGTTTTAACAGGAAAGTGCTTATTCAACAGCAGCTACCTAACCAGATGCATACATATTATTGTTTTTGCAGACTAATGTATTTAATAAGTAAATTAGGTAGCCATAACGGTTGGTGTATTTATTATTCATAATCTATATTTGTATTCGTTATGAAACAAAAACTATTAGAATGGGTTGCTTTAGTTCTTACGCAGGCCCGATTTTGATTCGTATAGGCTAAATGAAAATTACCCAAATCTGTATTTAATATTATTCAAAGTCTTGTATTCATTCATTTTCTAAATTAAAATTACCCAAATCTGTATTTAATATTATTCAAAGTCTTGTATTCATTCATTTTGACTATCCAGATTAGATTCAAATATTGCAATTTAATGAGTTTGAGGTCACCTAAATATGGCCTAGAAATTTCTGTTATTATAAGAATTTATAAAATAAATATATGATGTAGGTTGGACGGACTGGAAAACATGTCAAAATAGGTGGGTTGGGTGAATTTCAGTGTTACAACTTATAAGTACTTAATATCTTCTTACTTCTGCTATCATAGATCTATATGATATTAAAAGGTGAAGAAAAAGATATATGTGAAGTACTAACATTTCATGGTTTCTATAGATTGGGATAGGACCAGAAGTTACTTCATTTCAATACGAATGAAGAGGGGTAAGGAGTAGTCGGTAAACCGAGTAAGAGATCATCATAATTAACTGTCTATTTTACTTGCATACTTTGTTAGTTTCTTATTAGATCTTGGCAAATGCTCCTTTTTCAATCATCATCATTATATATAATATTAGGGGTTATTTATGCATTAAATTTTATTTTCATTTCATTTTGATGTTAATCTTCAGGTTCAAAGGATTATGATAGCAATTCTCAGTGTTGAGCTTCTACAATGGCATCAAGTGATGAAAGGGATAGGAGGTTCTTAATTCAGTTTAATTAGTGTGAGTATATCTCAACTTTCAACCATGAAAAACTCTCTGCAGTCGATCAGGTACTCTATTTTCCGGACATAAACATGTTTTAAGAACTGGATATAAATTGAAAGTTTTAGTTTGTAGTTCCTTTCTTGTGTTCATATCCATATGTTTTCTCAATTAGTCAATTGCTTAATCTTTTGGAACCTTTTTTATTTAAAAGGGAAATAAATGACATGGTTAATTCAATTGAATTAAGGTTGGTAGTTTGACAATATAGTTTTTAAATAAATAATCTGTTGATGAGTTTGCCAAGTATTACATGGGAATAACTGTTGTTGAATGGCCATTTGGTGCTGTAACATCCTTTTTGGTTTTGTATTTTGGGCTATGTGGCTTATTTGGAAATGTCTTGATCTCATTTATCTAGCCGATATGTTTTTGATGTACACCATAGTTGGCATTTGGTCAAGTGGTTGAATAGAGTTATGGTGATATGTCATGAAAGATATGGGCCTAAATATGCATGTGAAGCAGTATTGTTATTCAATTGAACAATTTGATTTCAAGTTGTTGCTTGTGATCTAAATAATTAGTGATTTGTATCTTCATTTGGTGGTTAAAAGAAACAGGCTCTTGTACTATGAACAATAGTTTTTGGAATTTTTGTTTGTGCTTTTTGCGTGGAAGACAATTGTTATTCAATTGAACAATTTGATTTCAAGTTGTTGCTTGTGATCTAAATAATTAGTGATTTGTATCTTCATTTGGTGGTTAAAAGAAACAGGCTCTTGTACTATGAACAATAGTTTTTGGAATTTTTGTTTGTGCTTTTGGCGTGGAAGACAACCTGTTGATGCAGTTGTCGTCCTCACAGAGTAAATGTGGTTGGTTTAATATGCAAACTCGGGTTCCGGAAAAAATAATTTTCATTCAAGTAAAAAAAAACAATAATAAAAAAAAATTAACCCGGGGCACCGCCCGGGTATAACACTAGTTTACATTGTGGTTGACAACCAAGTTTTTCTCAACAACATTCATCTTTTTTCCTTCACACTTCGAGTTAAACAAAAACCCTTATAAAATAGGAGATTACATTATCTGCTACTTCAATCTTTTTTTCTAGAAAACTGGTGTAATATGTCTTCACTCTTCAGATATCCTCATGATGAAGATTAACCCGAAGAGTACATTTGGTCATAAAGTAAAGCAGCAATGTTATTTAGGAAATGAAATCATGAAGAATATGAGATTTAAGAAATGAAATTGGCTACGTGTACGTAATGAGATGCTACCTGATCGTTTTCTTCAAGAAGTATAACATATATAAGATTTTAGTTATTCCTCTCCAATGCATGATTTTTATCAATCGGTATGTGCAATATACTGGTCTTTACGATATGCTCTTTCAAATAGATCACAGATCTTCCTCTATCCCTTTGTTGGGGGCTTTGGCTACCCTACCTCATTCCCTTCACAAGCCAAGGACAAGATGTGGTGTTATCTTGAAGTCGCCTACAATAGAGGCTTAATGGCATCTCAATAATGGATCGATGTCACACTACTATTTACTATGATTGCCGATATGTAGAGAATTCATAAAATGAGTGATCAACAGATAACTCTGTAATGTATGTGTATGGTATGACTAGCTTCTTATACGAAGACACAAAAAAGCAATACTACTCAAATGACAGATATTATATTACAATCAATGTTAATATGATCAGTATATGAATGCAATCAAAATTCTATACGTTATGATTATGGGAAAAGGATGTCTGAAAAACTACTATATATAAGATATAACATAATTAGGTTATACAAAAAACGAACGCTCATAATTAGGGGTTGGAAGTTGGAACCCAAGCTTTTCCTTGATATCATCGTGGAAACTTTTTTACGGGCACTTTGCTGATCCCTCCAGGCCAGCTAGCTGCATAGTTGCTTTGATCTCCGAGTGACTAACAAAATGAGGGGAAAAACAATGAGAAGTTGTTCTAAACTCTACCGATTAGTCAGCAAAGCTAGAAAAATGATCACTCCACAACCTTCAAAGATAGTGTTGGCATCTAAGTGAAAGAATGGCAAAAGAGGGAAAGAAGTTGGGAGCTATACCTTTATCATAATACTGAATGTTTAGAATACACGCTTAAAAGAAGAATGATATATAATGCGTAAATATTTGATAATATCATCAGGGTTCATCAACATTTCTCTCATATCAGTAATATATTTACTAGCTCGTAGCACTTTATACTAAAATTTAATCCTACCTAAGTATGCACGCCCCAAATCGTTTAACGAGATGTGCAATTCAACTTTCATTATGAAAAAACCATATAAATCCAAGTTGCCATAACCAAACTAGAAGAAAATCTCGACACAACCAATGTTGGCAAGGCACTCCTTGTATGCGATTTGGCACCGCATGAAAAGCGGTGGTTTTTGGATTGCTGAACTACATAGGCAATATATGAAAGGAAAATACTTTATCTTTGTATTGCTAATTATTAGAATAGAATGCATTTGTGATAAAGTGGCCTGGCAATTGACTCAGGGCAAAAACCAGATAGTAGAATTACCAGTAAATAAATCATTTGTACGTCGATTCTTTAATCAAATTTTAACTAGTTACACAAATGGTTAGACCTTGGTCAGAATCAAAAGTCACCTTTATGAGCAAAAGCAGTCCTGCCTCATACGCACCCTTATTTACTAATTACTATATGTCTATATTCTGTTCATTTCACCATTACATGTTATTAAAGTCTGCAAATTCAACTCATCTACATGAAAACAGATCAGCTAGAATTCTATTGACAACAAGTCACTCAAGAAAATATTAAAAGAAAGAAAAAACGAATATAGTGATAAAAGAAACAGGCCAAATGGGTCGGGCAAGTCGAAAGTTGCTAAGAATGTATTCAAAGACCTACAATATTTTATACTTATCTGTAGAATCTTTTGGACTGTTGTTACTTGTTATAATCACATATGTTTTTAAGCATATTCTTTAAATACATTTCTTGCTTGTAAAATTTATTATTAAAAGAAAAAACCCGGTGTGGTGACGATCAGTCAGCCAACCCCTTGGACCTGAACAATAAAACTTACTCAAATCGAGCTGAACCCTTTTTGACCCGTTGCCCAACCCTCCCAAAGTTGCTAACTCTATCACATGTACTTATATATGGTATTTCTCAATTGAAAAGCAAAAACAGGGATGTGATTTGGGTTCCGAAAACACAACGTGCAGTATATTCGATTCCATTCAAGTTTTGACTGATGATTCATCTACATTGATATTCTCAAATGGAATCATATGCCAATTATTTTCCAAGTCTGAAATTGAACCTAGTCGTGTATAAGGGATAGATAAGGAAATGAGAATATAATACCCCTTCACCTGGTCCTCATTATCACTACTCATATTCAGATCTTTTTCCACTTTGTGTGAAAATGAACTCATCAGTCTCCTGATGGAGACTCAATGCCAACTATGTTCAACCTTCTGATGTATCCATGTTCATGGTTCAAACCCTTCAATTCCTTCAAACTATATCTTATATATACATCATAACTATATCATGTTTACTCATCAAACACATCAAATGAAAGTAAATGAATATAAATGAAAGGGAAACAACGTCAAGTGCTCCTAGGAGATCCTCCGGACACTTCAATGGGATGTTTTGATAATTCATGAATTCCTACTGAAGTGTTTGGGGGAACTCCAAGTGCCACTTGACTAGCAAAATAACTTCCAAACACAAGTAACTAGAAAAGAATAGTAATGAAGAGAACGTTAGAGGTCACTCAGAGATCCTCCGAATACTTCACTGGGATATGATGTTCTATTAGTTTATGATTTCTTACTGAAGTGTTTGGGGGAACTCCAAGTGCCACTTGACACTACCAAACTAGCAGTCATGATAATCGTGCGTTGCTTCTACTACATCGTAAGTGATCTTCTATATACATATTATTTATATACAGTGTACTATTTGGCTCATTGACTATCATTCAAAAATCGTTTGATGACAAAACTCGTCTATATGTTTCACTTCACACATAAACGTTTACAATTTACTTTTACAGGTTTACCTCATACATGCTTTAATGCACAATACATCGATCAATCGGTAGTAATTCATTATGTAATATGTATGGTAGATATATATTGGGATATGCTATTGCCTAAATTTATCATGGCTTCTACTATACATTACTATTAATTTTATTAGAAACGTTATAACTTATAACCACTTGCAGAAATTTGTTGGGCTCAAGCTTCAAACTTAATTGATGTTACTATCGTTTGTTATCAATTATATTAGATCACTATTTGTAAATGTATTCAGCTTTCCTCAAAAATCTACAGTATGTATACAATTTAGAATGGTTCTATTGTATGTATTGAACTTTCAATAATATCTATTATATGTATGGTATGTGTCTTTTAATAATGTGTCCGGTTATATGGATAAAACGTGGCACATTATATGAATGACACATAATCAAAATACAATCCAATACATACAATAGAGATTATTGAAAGTTTGATACACACAATAAAGTGTTTTAATTAAGTTGGATACATAATATAGATTTTTGAGTAAAGTCGAAGAGAATTACAAATATTTATCCCTAATTATATCCAATTATCTATATTGCATAATCACTAAAGTGTTTGCTGTATGATCTTATTCGTTAAGTTATATGTTGTATTGCATCAAATATGTTTTAAATAATTCAGTGGTGGACTTTATTCGATCGTCAGCAAATGTAAAGGAAGCTAGAATACAGTTCGATCAAGATCAAGATCTGATATCCATTCTTTACCAAAAAAGGAAAAAATAACGTATCTAAGGGATCTGGACTAGCTTGTGCCTCATTTGGGTCACAGGCATAAAAACATTCACATAAAGCATATAAAATTACATATAAACAAATAAAGATAGTGATTTTCGCAGCGGTTTCGTCCTTTTACAAAAGAACATATCTCAGTATCTCATTGTAATAAAATCAAGAACATCTAAGAGATATATTGCTTAGAATCGTAACCATGATAAATAATATAAGATTGTCGATCGACCTCCGTTAAGAGCTGACAACTAAGTAGATATTTTAATAACTACTTATCACCTAACTTGAATTTTAGGTGGTTAACCATAGTTCTAAGTACTACGTTTAGCAGAATCTTAAAATTAAATATGCACATTTCTCCTTGGCATTTCTACACTTAAAACTCTATGATTGTGTACCACACATTCCCTTTTGCTAAAGAAATTGGTTGTCAAATAATTAACGATCTTACAATTTGAGTGTATACATATTATTTAAGTAGAAACACGCTTCAAGAAAAAGAAGCAATCTCATACATTCTTTAAGCGCTCTAAAATAAACAAATTCCAGACACCCTATATGTTATTACTCATATTTAAATTAAATAATGAATCCAAAACTCGGGAAGCCTTCAACCTTCCACGAGGATTGGATTCAGAAGGTCCATCATATCGCCATTTCTTTACCCTCGTAGATTTCTTAAATTCCCCTTTTAAATTTCTATTACAATTTTAGCAATTCCGCAACTCTTGCTTCTAGTATATAGTGCACATGTCAAAACTTTATTGAATTAACCTACAATTTTTAGATTAAAGTTATAGGTGTATATATTATTACTCAGATTTAAATAAAATAACGAATTCAAAACTTTGGATGTTATCGATCCCCATGAGGATTCGAGTTAAAACTGTGTATATATTATTGCCATTTCCTTATCTCGTCCTTTCTAGATTCGCCATTTGGTTTGATACAAATCAATTAATTCTTCACATTTCAAACTAAAAACAAAAAAGGATATTGTATGTGCTATGCAAAGCAAGCTTTGTAACAAACTATAATTTACAGTATTAAGAGTATTAAAAGTAGTTTTACGTTTCAATGTAAATTTTGTAAAACTGAACTTTGATAGATTGAGTTTGTAATTTCGGATTTATGTTCATTATAATGTTGATACCTATATTTTGATATCTAGTAAAACAAAAGAAAAATTAAAAAATAGCATTACAACATTAGAAATTATGTTGTAAAGTAGATAAAATCTAGAAGTGTATTGACATTGCTCATCATCAATCATACACATTAACATATATTATACATGATCATGATGATCCCGTGACATTATTTTATATATAATACATATCCAGCCATTTAATTTACCGTTGAATGGGTGAGAATAAGAGAACCAATAAAAAATGCGTCACATGTCATAAAACTCAATTTTCATCATGTTTTTAAAAATTAAATATCTCACAAACGGTAAGTCGAAAAATTATAAAAATTACGCCATAAAAATCAGTTTTTTTCCCCTCTTCGATTAGAGATCTTACAAATTATATTTTCGACGACTTTTTTTATGGGTTTTACAAATTGTACAACATTATTATCACATGTGTTACTAGGTGGTATCACATGTGTTACTTGCTGGTATCACAAGTGTTACTCGATGATATTATATGCGTTAGTTGTTTTCAAACCCACCAAAAAATGAAAAAAAGAAGTTCGTTGAAAGTATTCCATGTGAGATCTCTAATCGAAGAGAAAAAAACGCTGATTTTTATGGTGCAATTGTTGTGATTTTTTGACTTATTGTGAGATATTTAATTTTTAAAAACGTGAGGGAAAATAGGTTTTGTGACACATAACGAATTCTAATTGATTCCTCCATTTTCATCCATACTCATTTGAAACTCACTCTATATACAATGTACATATCTATATACAATATACATAGATAGATAGATGTGATGCGATGAATATGTATGTAAAAAGATTAAGTTTTGTGAATTCGATATGTACTAATTTTAAGAACTCCTTGATACCTTAGAATACCTAGTAGTAGTAGTAGTATATATATATATATATATATATATATATATATATATATATATATATATATATATCATCTCTATTTAGGCATACTACGTATGCAGTATGTAGTTGTTTTCTGTTTGTTGCTACTACTTTAATTCGTTTCTTCTGTATTCTTTTAACTCCAAATCTGCAACTCATTCATCGACATGAACATGGAGATTAAACATGGTAACAATCAGAAAGGTAATTATCCAATGAATCCAACGATCATGAAACGTGAAAATCCGGATGATAATGTTATTGAAAGATCGTCTACTAAAGTTGAAGACATGAATCATGCCACAAGAGTTTTTGCCTTGGAATGCAAGGAAAGATTTGATCAAGATTTTGACAAACCCACGGATGCAAACAAATTGCAGAAAACCCCGAAACAGAAGATCGACATTACTGCCATCGCTTCTACATCCACATCTAGTGTCGTCCCTATTGTTGATCCCGCAACAACAACAAAGTTTGAGAAACCGCAAGACACAAAGATGAAAGGAGTACAAAATAAAGAAGTTGTAAGAGAGATCAAAGCGGGGTATAAAAACGGTGATGGTAAATCAATATGTCGTTTGTGCCAAAAGACGTTTGATTCTGTGAAAGGCTTATAATTTGATTTGAAGAGTCATTCTGATGACGATTGGAAGACATTCTCTGCAAAGAGGGGCAAGGGATTATATGTAGTACGTGCTCGCCAACCATACGATACCTAGAGGATCAGTACAAGAGAAATACGGGTCTTTCGAATGCTCATTAATCTGAATGTCGGCCCTCGCATATATCTCGACACGAATGCCAAAATAGTTGTAGTTGTAGATTGAACCTATTCGTTCATATATCAGAATCTAATACCTTATGTTTACATTGACTTTTCAGTTTTAGATTTTATCCCAACATGCATCAATCTCTTAATGTAGACACAATGCCAACCATGTTCATGCTTTGAATGCCCGCAAGTACGCTTCATTTGATCCTATATATACCTATAACTACAACATGTTTATCACCAAACACATCAAGTAACTATACATATAAGATATAAACAATGTAAGAAAACGTCAAGTGTACGTCCCTTAGAGTTCCTCCGAACACTTCATTGGGATGTTCTATTTATGGCTAACCTACTGAAGTGTTTGGTGGAACTCCAAGTGCTACCTGACCCTCGTAAAATACAAATTTAGCATTCTAATTATGACAATTTTTGTTATAAGTATTTTCATATGTTTGTTGTTTAATAATTTTTATAGCAGGAAGAGCAAGGAGGCTGATGCATCAGACCCATGTTCGCATTCTATTCTCGATTGTACGCAATATTTTATTCAACAAACAACATTTCACAAAAACGAAGTTCATTGAGCTCTTTAAGAGCTAAAACTACTTGACCTTTTATCAGTAACATCATGTCAGTTAGTGTTTTTTTTTTTTTCCTCTCACATCTTGGAAGCAAAAAGTCGGAAACACTAATTTGTCAGACACCACTGAATTCTGATTACAACTTAGAACAATGCATTAAAGATGAAGCTAAGCGTTGATTCCAGAAATATGAGCAAGTGAGCAACATTATTGTTGGGTCAGAATGTCTACTGATGCAGAATTGGAAATTAATCTAAGTATGGTTAATATTGCTGGTATTCTTTGTTAATACTGCTAGCTTTGGTTTCCACTGTCGGTTGAAGTTTATGCTGCTGCAATCGTTACAACTGGTGGACTACTCTAAGTTTTCACCGTCAAGTCATCTGAAGTTAATACCGCTAGTCTAGTTTACATGGTTTCCACTGCTAGCACAGATAGCAGTGGAAACAATGCCTAGTGGATCTGTCAGACTTGCACGTGCAGTGAACAGTAATTACAGACCATGCTTAGCAGAAATACAGATACAGAGTTAGATTAGTTTCCAAACTTTAATGAGGATAACTTGTAAAAGAAAACTCTAATAATATAATAGAGTTTTCTTATTTTCAAAGGTATGGCATGCAATATTAGTTGGTGTACTTGTTTGACTATATGTATGGTTCGTCATCTTCATTGAAAAGTAAGTGTAGCTTCAAGGTTTCTCTTTGTAACCCTGATACAAGTGTAGTGTATTTATTATTATTATCATCAATAATAATATTGAAGCTTTGGTTATCAAATTATTTCTTGTTGTTCACTTTGTTCATACGATTAAACCTTCCTTGTTAACAAGTGTTATTCCGCAAACTTCTTGTTAATACTTCAAAGCTTTTAGTTAGTTAAATCTTGATATTTGTCAAGTCTGGGATTCACAAGTAGTATCAGAGCTGTTGTTAGCTTTGAATACAGGAAGAGTTTGAAAAGGTTAAGCTTTAGGATTTAGGCTACGTTTAAGGGTGATCTTAGAAGGTGGTTTAAGGATGTCTGCAGAAACTTCGGATGGGATTCAAGCAACAAAGATTCCAATACTCAAACCTGATGAGTATGAGATGTGGAGAAACAGAGTCCGGCAATACATGTTGCTTACAGATTATCAAATGTGGGATATCGTTGAAAATGGTCCAAAATACAAAACTGATGCAAATGGTGTTAGACTACCAAGAGCAGCACCAACCACTGATATTGAAAGAAAGGAGAGAGCAACAGAGATGAAAACTCTCAGTACTCTCTTGATAGCCATTCCAAATGAATATCAAAGTAATTTTGATCAGTATGCAGATGCTAAGGTTTTGATGGAAGCATTGGACAAAAGATTTGGTGGAAATGCAAGCCCAAGAAGAATAAAAGATCATTGCTCAAGCAACAGTTTGAAAACTTTGGAGCCACAAAGTTTGAAACTTTAATCCAAGTTTTCGACAGATTCTCAAAGTTAGTTGGTGATTTGGAAAATCATAAGGTCAACATAGATAAGGATGATCTTAACAGAAAATTCTTAAGATCGTTGGGTGATGAATGGACGATG
The DNA here is from genome assembly GCA_949592205.1 of Helichrysum umbraculigerum. Lineage (NCBI taxonomy): Eukaryota > Viridiplantae > Streptophyta > Magnoliopsida > Asterales > Asteraceae > Helichrysum > Helichrysum umbraculigerum. The sequence continues at coordinate 108,910,543 of CATIUR010000001.1, forward strand.
TATACAGTTGGGTTAAGGCAGAAGAGTGATTTAGATGATAAGGAGTTAAGTGACTTGTATAATGATCTTAGATTATTTGAATCAGAAGTTGAAAGCAAAAAGCAAGTGGATGGTTACTCTCAAAATCCGCAAAATGCAGCATTTATATCCACTGGTAAAAGACAAGCTGAGTCAAAGTCTTATGGGGGAACACCAGTTGGATATAGGTCTGTATCTGGTTCACTACCACAGGACAGATCTTATGATCAAGTCATGGAAGCTTTCTTTGCAGCTCATGTGAACTCATCACTTATTCATGAAGAATTAGAGCAAGTCAATCCTGATGATCTTAAAGACATGGATCTCAAATGGCAGATGGCTATGATTTCCATGAGGGTAAAGAGATATTTACAAAGGACAGGAAAGAGTAACTTTGCTTTGAGAAGAGAAGACAACGCTGGGTTTGATAAGAGTAAAGTGGAATGTTACAATTGTCACAAAATGGGTCATTTTGCTAGAGAATGCAGATCTCCAAAGCAAGATGGAAATGATCAAAGATCAGGTCAGAGAACTGGTGGATACAATGGAAGTCAAAGAATAAACATTCAAATTCAAGATACTTCCACAAATGCTCTAGTGTCTTTGGATGGACTTGGAATAGATTGGAGTGACCAAGATCAAGCTGAAGAAGTGCAAAATCTTGCACTAATGGCACAAACAGAAGTTGAAGATTCAGATGAGGTTTCATATGAGGTACAAGTTAAATTATGTTTTAATGTATGCAAGAAAACTGTCAAACATTATAGAGATCTTAATGCTAAAATCTGTGATGAGCTAAAAGAATGGGACATAAAAAATAGACACTATGTTGCTTCAATTGAAAATCTGGAAAATAGAATTATTGCATATCAACAAAATGAGACTCAATTTGTTTATGATGTTGAGTATGCCAAATATGAAGAGATGTCAAAGAATGGAAATGAATCTGAAGTTGAAACAGAAGTGCATACTGAGATGCATTCTACATCTAAGTCTGCACAGTCTACGGAAGAGGAGGTGGTTGATTGGGACAAGATCAGAGCGATGGTGGAAGTTGAAGAACCAAAAGTGCCGATTGCTGTACATTTTCCTATCATTGTTTGGACCTTCATAACTGATGAAAAGATGAAGAAATGGCTCAAAATTGTGAGAGCTGGTAACTCAGAGGAAAAGTTTCTATCCTTCTACAGGTGTATTAAAAAGCTTTCCAGAGATGATCTGGATGATATGTGGGGGATTGCCATGAGAAAATATCAGAATGCTAAGAAATACAGTGATGAACAGATTGTCTACAACTATCTTTCAATCCTATATGAAATGGATGCTGAAAATGACTTCTACAAGGATAAAACACCTGCAAAAGTATGGCTCTGCCACTCTCACAATAGAGTTCATGTGGTGCAGCTTCAGAGTAGTGTATATGCATATTTCTTCATTGGCACAGACTATTCATGGAATGTAGGCCAGTTAGACTCTATGCTCAAACTGAATATCAAATGTGATGATCTGCATACAGCTGCTTCTTTGATTCATGAAGTTCAGAACTATTATAAGAAGGCTCTTGAAAGGCATGCTGTTGAAAGTGAAGAAATCATAAAGAAAAGAGCTGCTGAAATCAGAAGGAGCTTCAAGAAGAATCTGAATAAGAAAACTTGATTATGTTCATGGAAAGATCAAGTTTAGGGGGAGATTGTTGGGTCAGAATGTCCACTGATGCAGAATTGGAAATTAATCTAAGTATGGTTAATACTGATGGTATTCTTTGTTAATACTGCTAGCTTTGGTTTCCACTGTCGGTTGAAGTTTATGCTGCTGCAATCGTTACAACTGGTGGACTACTCTAAGTTTTCACCGTCAAGTCATCTGAAGTTAATACCGCTAGTCTAGTTTACATGGTTTCCACTGCTAGCACAGATAGCAGTGGAAACAATGCCTAGTGGATCTGTCAGACTTGCACGTGCAGTGAACAGTAATTACAGACCATGCTTAGCAGAAATACAGATACAGAGTTAGATTAGTTTCCAAACTTTAATGAGGATAACTTGTAAAAGAAAACTCTAATAATATAATAGAGTTTTCTTATTTTCAAAGGTATGGCATGCAATATTAGTTGGTGTACTTGTTTGACTATATGTATGGTTCGTCATCTTCATTGAAAAGTAAGTGTAGCTTCAAGGTTTCTCTTTGTAACCCTGATACAAGTGTAGTGTATTTATTATTATTATCATCAATAATAATATTGAAGCTTTGGTTATCAAATTATTTCTTGTTGTTCACTTTGTTCATACGATTAAACCTTCCTTGTTAACAAGTGTTATTCCGCAAATTTCTTGTTAATACTTCAAAGCTTTTAGTTAGTTAAATCTTGATATTTGTCAAGTCTGGGATTCACAAGTAGTATCAGAGCTATTGTTAGCTTTGAATACAGGAAGAGTTTGAAAAGGTTAAGCTTTAGGATTTAGGCTACGTTTAAGGGTGATCTTAGAAGGTGGTTTAAGGATGTCTGCAGAAACTTCGGATGGGATTCAAGCAACAAAGATTCCAATACTCAAACCTGATGAGTATGAGATGTGGAGAAACAGAGTCCGGCAATACATGTTGCTTACAGATTATCAAATGTGGGATATCGTTGAAAATGGTCCAAAATACAAAACTGATGCAAATGGTGTTAGACTACCAAGAGCAGCACCAACCACTGATATTGAAAGAAAGGAGAGAGCAACAGAGATGAAAACTCTCAGTACTCTCTTGATAGCCATTCCAAAAGAATATCAAAGTAATTTTGATCAGTATGCAGATGCTAAGGTTTTGATGGAAGCATTGGACAAAAGATTTGGTGGAAATGCAAGCACCAAGAAGAACAAAAGATCATTGCTCAAGCAACAGTTTGAAAACTTTGGAGCCACAAAGTTTGAAACTTTAATCCAAGTTTTCGACAGATTCTCAAAGTTAGTTGGTGATTTGGAAAATCATAAGGTCAACATAGATAAGGATGATCTTAACAGAAAATTCTTAAGATCGTTGGGTGATGAATGGACGATGTATACAGTTGGGTTAAGGCAGAAGAGTGATTTAGATGATAAGGAGTTAAGTGACTTGTATAATGATCTTAGATTATTTGAATCAGAAGTTGAAAGCAAAAAGCAAGTGGATGGTTACTCTCAAAATCCGCAAAATGCAGCATTTATATCCACTGGTAAAAGACAAGCTGAGTCAAAGTCTTATGGGGGAACACCAGTTGGATATAGGTCTGTATCTGGTTCACTACCACAGGACAGATCTTATGATCAAGTCATGGAAGCTTTCTTTGCAGCTCATGTGAACTCATCACTTATTCATGAAGAATTAGAGCAAGTCAATCCTGATGATCTTAAAGACATGGATCTCAAATGGCAGATGGCTATGATTTCCATGAGAGTAAAGAGATATTTACAAAGGACAGGAAAGAGTAACTTTGCTTTGAGAAGAGAAGACAACGCTGGGTTTGATAAGAGTAAAGTGGAATGTTACAATTGTCACAAAATGGGTCATTTTGCTAGAGAATGCAGATCTCCAAAGCAAGATGGAAATGATCAAAGATCAGGTCAGAGAACTGGTGGATACAATGGAAGTCAAAGAATAAACATTCAAATTCAAGATACTTCCACAAATGCTCTAGTGTCTTTGGATGGACTTGGAATAGATTGGAGTGACCAAGATCAAGCTGAAGAAGTGCAAAATCTTGCACTAATGGCACAAACAGAAGTTGAAGATTCAGATGAGGTTTCATATGAGGTACAAGTTAAATTATGTTTTAATGTATGCAAGAAAACTGTCAAACATTATAGAGATCTTAATGCTAAAATCTGTGATGAGCTAAAAGAATGGGACATAAAAAATAGACACTATGTTGCTTCAATTGAAAATCTGGAAAATAGAATTATTGCATATCAACAAAATGAGACTCAATTTGTTTATGATGTTGAGTATGCCAAATATGAAGAGATGTCAAAGAATGGAAATGAATCTGAAGTTGAAACAGAAGTGCATACTGAGATGCATTCTACATCTAAGTCTGCATAGTCTACTGAAGTGGAGGTGGTTGATTGGGACAAGATCAGAGCGATGGTGGAAGTTGAAGAACCTAAAGTGCTGATTGCTGTACATTTTCCTATCATTGTTTGGTCCTTCATAACTGATGAAAAGATGAAGAAATGGCTCAAAATTGTGAGAGCTGGTAACTCAGAGGAAAAGTTTCTATCCTTCTACAGGTGTATTAAAAAGCTTTCCAGAGATGATCTGGATGATATGTGGGGGATTGCCATGAGAAAATTTCAGAATGCTAAGAAATACAATGATGAACAGATTGTCTACAACTATCTTTCAATCCTATATGAAATGGATGCTGAAAATGACTTCTACAAGGATAAAACACCTGCAAAAGTATGGCTCTGCCACTCTCACAATAGAGTTCATGTGGTGCAGCTTCAGAGTAGTGTATATGCATATTTCTTCATTGGCACAGACTATTCATGGAATGTAGGCCAGTTAGACTCTATGCTCAAACTGAATATCAAATGTGAGGATCTGCATACAGCTGCTTCTTTGATTCATGAAGTTCAGAACTATTATAAGAAGGCTCTTGAAAGGCATGCTGTTGAAAGTGAAGAAATCAGAAAGAAAAGAGCTGCTGAAATCAGAAGGAGCTTCAAGAAGAATCTGAATAAGAAAACTTGATTATGTTCATGGAAAGATCAAGTTTAGGGGGAGATTGTTGGGTCAGAATGTCCACTGATGCAGAATTGGAATTAATCTAAGTATGGTTAATACTGATGGTATTCTTTGTTAATACTGCTAGCTTTGGTTTCCACTGTTGGTTGAAGTTTACGCTGCTGCAATCGTTACAACTAGTGGACTACTCTAAGTTTCCACCGTCAAGTCATCTGAAGTTAATACAGTTAGTCTAGTTTACACGGTTTCCACTGCTAGCACAGATAGCAGTGGAAACAATGCCTAGTGGATCTGTCAGACTTGCACGTGCAGTGAACAGTAATTACAGAACATGCTTAGCAGAAATACAGATACAGAGTTAGATTAGTTTTCAAACTTTAATGAGGGTAACTTGTAAAAGAAAACTCTAATAATATAATAGAGTTTTCTTATTTTCAAAGGTATGGCATGCAATATTAGTTGGTGTACTTGTTTGACTATATGTATGGTTCGTCATCTTGTGTAGCTTCAAGGTTTCTCTTTGTAACCCTGATACAAGTGTAGTGTATCCGTATTATTATCATCAATAATAATATTGAAGCTTTGGTTATCAAATTATTTCTTGTTGTTCACTTTGTTCATACGATTAAACATTCCTTGTTAACAAGTGTTATTCCGCAAACTTCTTGTTAATACTTTAAAGCTTTTAGTTAGTTAAATCTTGATATTGGTCAAGTCTGGGATTCACAATTATCGTTGAGGAAGTCAAGTAGATTGTAACGAAAATTGACGAAGGACTATGAACGGCCCATAGCCGAATACCTTAAGCCACACATCGATCCTTTGGCTAGCTAGTTGTAATATTTATTTCTTAGTATGCCTAAAGATATTTCTATTACATATTCACGTTTATTATCATATATGACAGGGTTACGTTATTAATTTGTGTGACCTTCTAACTGCTTAAAGAACTTTTTTATGTTGTCACATGTCAATTAGTCAATGTAGAGTATCTTTCATTCCTTACCAAATTATTCTATAGACTTTGGAAATTTGTTCCAAATGTTAATGATTTGTACCAATCATATTTATCTATATCCTTTACATATTATATTTTATGGTGTTGTACATTACATTATAATATTTAATAGTGAATAAATAATTACTATGTCGCACAAATTAATAACTTCCATGCTTATATTGACATATATGCAAATACATATTGCCACATAAGCATGTTGACTGGCTCATTTAATTTCAGTCATTTGGTAAACTGGTTATGTAATTAATACGACTCCGATGAGACAAGATTTTATAACACAATGATCTGTGAAAATATAGTAAGCTGTCACATTAATGACAAAAATCGATGTTTAATCCAAAATCTAATATATATTTCATCATATCAACCATCTTCTATATGTTCCAGTGGTAAGATGTCTTAAATTTTTCATAATAGTCACGTGTTCATCTCTCACTCGGTAGATATTTTAAGATAGTCAAACAAAAAGACCAGAAAATTAAAGGTCAGGTATATATCTGAGACAAAAATGCTTGACTTTCCCAAATAGAATCCCTCTCTATTTACCTGTTTAGTGTTGCTCTATAATCAAAAATATTTTTTAAATTATTAAACCTTTAGCATTTTTGAATGATGGTTTCTATAGTAAATAAACCCATGCAAATATAACAAATTCATAGACAGATCAATAATGTTGTTAAAATCATACCGACTGAACCGGGTTCAACCGCTAACCGGATTGAATACCTATTAATGGATGTCATAAAACACCAATTGTCACATTTAAACAATTTTATTAGTCGTCATTTAATTTAATTATATAATAAAGGGTTACAATATATATATATATATATATATATATATATATATATATATATATATATATATATATATATATATATATATATAAAACAAAGATTTTTTTGCTTATGTGTCATCTTTTTAGTAATTATGATGACATGTCTTAAATATAGCTACTCCTAAATTATTTTTCAATTTTTAGAGATGCCACGTGGCTTTCCATTTTTAATAATTATATTATTATTAAAAATTATTTTAAATAATGGTTAATAATAGTTTAATCTTTACATTTTTATTTTTTTTCGTTTTAAGCCTTCTAATTTTTGTTTTTAAGTATTTAAACACCTTAACTTATAGGTTGACAAAAAATTAATCATTTAAGTTTATTTTAAATATGTAGGTTTTGCATTGATTAATACAATAGTCAACTACACTCTATATCTCATTGTCATTGTCTTAGTAATTTATTTTATTAATAATAAAATTTTATTCATGATCAACTATATATAGGTATTTCATGAGTTAAACATATTAGTAGATTGAAATGTTGAGTTGAGACAATATTATTAGAAACTATTACATATATGTTGCTTATATTAAAGTTGTATAACATTTGTAATTTTAGTATTTTACGTTAACATTTGTGAATATGTTTTATTTGTTTCTCATGTTGTTACTCACAAAACTTTTAAGTTTTTATTCGTATATGTTTAGGTTGTTGTATACTATTTTACTATTTTCAATGATAAATTTATAGTTTTCAATTACAATATTGACATTGTTATAAAATTTCATAATATATAATAGTTTTGCATACATTACCGTACGATCACGGATTCAAAGACCTACAACTTTTTACGAATATATGTAATACTGATTATTTATTTTTCTACAATTCATTGTGCTTTATTTGACTCCATATATTTATTTCGACAATTAATTATAATAGTTTGATTACTAGCTTTATTATATAGTTTGATTTATGTTATTATTTATTTTCAATTCTCAATGACAATTGCACCTTTTAATTAACAACACTAATTCAACTACTTATAAATAAACATATAATTGTATTTTTTTTTAACGACCGTGCATCGCACGGGCTAAAAACCTAGTATATATATATAGTAAGGGGATCTAAAAAAAAGATAAATTTTAGGGAGAAGAGGGAGAAGCAATCCTAACTAATCATTATAATCTTAGGTCAAAGGGTATTGTTGTCTTTTCTTATTTAGCTAATAAATTAAATAACATCTAATTTAAATTGATAATTATGGATTGTTATTGATTACCAAAATTATAGGAAATTATTAACTAAGATCTTCACGAAGCATACTCAATATTAAACCTCATATCACGTTTTTATTTGCTGAGCATTGTTTTTTTTAGAGATCTTCACACATCAAATTGTTTTGCTGGATTTTTATATTAGATCCATTCATTGTTAATTGCATTCCATTTTTTAACACAATCAATACCATCTGCAACGGATTTTGTAAGCAACTCAGTTAATTACAAGTGAATTTAATTATTATTATTTATCTCTTCAATTCAGATACTCTTTTTGTAGATTGAATCCTTCAATGGAAATTGAAACTAAATCATGTTTGTCTTGTGATGAAATTAGGCCCACGTGTTTTGCAATACATACATAAATTAACCCCTACTGATTTACGTCACTATTTTTATTTTGCCATTTATTACTAAAAATAATACCCATCTTTTAGGTGCATGACAATGATTCTCAAGTAAATAATGTAATTGATTCGTAAAACGCTAATACTTATTACAAAGTTTGAGTATTAAATAACAATATAAAAACGATTCACACCATGATTCAGTTAATAAAATTATACTATGATTCGGAAACTTTAAACTTAGATTCATTAACTTCATATTGTGATTCAGTGTTATCAACTTCGATTCAATCATGCTAGGATTCAATATTTTCAAACTACGATTCATTATTTCAAAATATGATTCATTTATAAATATTTGATTCACGTAGTATTATAAACATATGATTCATATTTACATGTCTGATATAAAGTGTTAATCCATCGTCATACAAAGTTTGTGTTGATAACATAAACTTTTTTTATGATACATAAATTCAATAATACACTAAGGGTGCGTTTATAACTTTGTATTATTATTACTTAAGTTTTATGACGCACATTTATTATTGAGATTGTTTCCGTGATACTGATTCACTTATTTAAAATAATGATTCAAAATTATATAAATACATATTACAACTTTCTTTATCATAATTTGTATGTACCGTGAAATGATCCAATGAGTAAGCATACATACAAAAAATTCACGCATATTAAAGTCAATGAATCAGTGTTCTTAAAATAATCAATTTGGAAATTTGAAATAAACTAATAAAAATAAAGACACAAAAAAAAGAAGGTATAGTTGTTACGAAATACCACGTAATAAATTAAATCTCTTTACACCACTAGCAATCCAGTGAAGTTAGGGGAGGAAAAGGAATCTTTTGAATATTAAACAACGGTTTTGAAATTGTTTTGTTACAAATGGACAATTCTAACCCTCATTTGTTAAATAAAGACCTCCAAAATTTACAAGTATGCCATTGAAGGTTTTAACCGTCGATTAACAATTTTAATGTCCAAGATCCCTTCTTCCCCTTCTCTCATTAATTTTTCTTCTCCATTGATCCTAATCCTATATATATATATATATATATATATATATATATATATATATATATATATATATATATATATATATTATTGTATCTATTTGTCTCTATATTATGCTAAAATTGTCTTCCAACAAAATTAAACAACGCCCCCTACTTGTGATGACTTTATAACATGCTATAAGAATGTGATTTTACTGTTAAAGTATGTATCGTCTTATTAGGCTTTGCCCATAATGCACAGGCTTAGAGTTTTATAGTTGTGTCTCTATTAATATATTGTATCGTTTTGCATAATGAGATATGGGAAATTCACTGATTGTCACTTACAAGTTACAACATATATTGACGTCTTAAAGCAACTCACATATATGGGAAAAAAATTATGGAGAATCTTTTATAAATGAAAATACTAAGAATCACACTAGGGTATCGATCCAACTTTTTGGCGTCACTTAAGGATATGATTTGATTCTTTTGCGGAGAAATGATATAGTGAGCTCGAAAAAGGTTTTGTGATTGGTTAGGCAAAAAGTCGAATTGATATATACCACATATAAGCTAATAGGTTGATCGATGACTAACTAGCTAGTCGTGCATCGATCAGTTAGTTGATGCGAGAGAGTTAAGGAAGCTTATGATCGAAAGTAACTAATAACACAACTACACGACTGTACCGCTAGAGATCTTATAGCGAATATTTCACAAAAAGTCCAATTAATGGGGCAAATTCTTGTGTTATCTGCCTTTTCCTCCATTCGTAAAGGCATAGTGGAATAAGAGTACATTCAATTCAATTCAAGTTTTAAGTGATCAAGATTCTACATAAAGTTCCTCATAAAATCATATGGAATCGTATGCCAAATATTGCTTAACCCAGATATTGAACCTGGCCATGAATAAGGGAAGATGAAGAAATGAGTATATGATGAGTCTCTTCACTTGGTCCTCACCATGACAGAATCATTTTTGTAACGGAGACACAATGCCAACCATCTTCATGCTTCTAATGTATATCATCGTGATAATTCATTGAATAATCCCCTCAATTATCTTCTATATAAACATGTGAAATTCTGAATTGTATATCTCAAAACATAGCAAGTAACTCAGTACGTAGAAAGGTTTATTATTGAAGAGAGACGTCAAGTGTTTCTTAGAGATCCTCTGAACACTTCATTGGGATGCTCTATTTGAGAACTCTCCCGCTGAAGTGTTTGGGGGAACTCCAAGTGTCACTTGACATTAGCTAGCGAACTAAACTTCGAACACAATAGGAACTACAAAGGATAATATTTATGAAAACCACGCCAAGTATCCCTTAGAGATCCTCTGAACACTTCACTGGGATATGATGTTTTAATAAAGTACGATCTCCTACTGAAGTGTTTGGGGGAACTCTAAGTGCCATTTGGCAATAGCAAATTACTACGAGTTGAAGTAATATAGAAGAGGAAGTCAAGTACCACTTAGAGATCCTCCGGACACTTCAATATGATGCTTTATTACTTTACAATTTCATGCTGAAGTGTTTGGGGGAACTCCAAGTGCCACTTGGCAATAGCAATTACAATGAATCGAAGTAATACGGAATAGCAAGTCAAGTGCCCCTCAGAGATCCTCCGAACACTTCATGAGGATATTTTATCTTACAATTTCCTACTGAAGTATTTTAGGGGAACTCCAAGTGCCACTTGATAATGGCAAACTAGAAGTAATACAAATCGCTTAACACTTCATAAGCCTTCCTTTAGGTACGTACGTTAATTTGCAATCATTGATTGTATCAATCTAATTTGTTAAACAAAATACTTTTAGAGAACGATGTTCAAAAAAAAATTCCATTCACACATTTACATTGCTCAAAGCCCATTATAAAGTAGAAGATGTCATAATCTTTAACTTGTACATGTTCGTTACTAGAATAGAAACCAGCTTTTGTAATTTTTAACTTCTGCATGTATTTTTTTCCAACACATTTACATTATTTTGGGTTCATTTAAGTTGGTAGATAAATGCCGGAGGTTTATTAGTCTTGATGTGTACAAGCATTACACTCTAAGCGATTGAACTGAGTAATGAATGGTGTTGATCTCCTGGACTGCTGATAGCTAGATTTGACGAGTGGAAATGTCTTTTAGGGAATTCAAGGTACAATAACTTTGTAATGTTATTGATGATAAAACTCTTTCGTCATCAAGCGCAACGAAATGGAATCCATTAATTCTCAAAGATGTATTTATTCAAGGTACAATCTTGTATCCTTTCCCAGAACAATTAAGCTTGGATCACTAACTAGCTAGCCTCTTCTAATTGGGTCAAGTCAGCTATGGGTCAAGGTCGTTGTGGGGGTCATATATATGAATGCTCGAAATATATGTAACAAATACTAATGACGGAGCCTGCGAGTGATTCAAAGACTATATATTCTTGCTACTTGGGAATTTTGTGTTTTTAATAAAATTTCCTCCATTGCTTCAAACATACCTTGTGATATCACAAACTATTGCAATTCATATGATGATTTAAGTGTCGTTAATCAAGAGTACTACCTCTGGAACAGAACTAAGGAGAAATGTTATGTACATCATATAAAAGAGTAAGACTGATGAACTGGAAAATAAAAGTTCGACGTTATCATTTTTTTTCTTCAGGCAAACAGTGATATAGTTGCATTCTTTATAATATCATAGTTCCATTTCATTGATCCCACCCTGCGAGCAATCTGTTAGATGGCCAAAAAAGAACTGCAAGTGCTTTGGATTAACACAACCTGGATCGTTGATCCGGTCTAACCATTTAAGTTTCCCTTTACTAATTCTACCTGAAATTCAAGTGAAAGATCGATAACATGATCAACAACAAACAAACAAATTGCTCGATTTGATTGCAATCGAATATTTAATTTCTTCGTTTTAATTTGTTCAAAACCACAGACAAATTCTTTACTTTATCAATGCCACTTAAATATTGAACTTGATGCAACTGGATCTTCAAGGCTACATTTGGAACTGATTGAAGTAGTAGTACAACTACTGTACAAGTTATCAGCCCGTACGTCTTAATATTTCTACAATTTCTAATCGGGAGTAATCTTTTGAGTTTTGAGATCGAAACTTGTGACGACGACTTTAAAATTTGCAAAATCGTCTCCTAAAAATTGCATTTAGTATATGGCAAAAACAACTTACTCACAATTATACTCCCTACAATTATACACCCTCAGTCCCGAAATAAATTTACACATTACTTTTTATATATGTCTCAAATAATTGTTCACTTGCAAAAAATAACTATAAAAAATTATTAAACTACCAATTTTACCTCTCATTTATTACTGTAAATCATTTATTTTTTAAATAAATTCATTCAAACTTGCATTGAATATAAGGACAAAACTGACATTTACCTGACATATCTTAATTCTCGCAAAAATTGTTAGAGGACAATATTTATGGGATGGTGGGAGTGGATAATAGTTGGGAGGATTATTGTAAAATCAATTTTTATGGTACTAACGGTAGAATCGATTCATTTCTTTCTTTTTATTATTATTTAAGAAAGGCAATTAACTCACACATCCTACAACAAGTATATTTATTTTCCTACGAATTATTTACATATGTCCACCTTTGAATTTGAACACACAACCTCGTCGTTATAAAGTCAACTGACATACCCATGGCCAATGGCCCTTTGGTGATCTTTTTCATTTATAATCTCTAACATATCTGTACCTTTTTGCAAAAAGAATAATACCAAATTTAATATAATTTTATTCTATTTAAATGTGCATTTGATTTTTTTTTTTAAACTTGATACGCAATTCAAATTTTATATCGCATATCACAAAGTTTAGGTGTGTACGTATCACATATTTTTTATTTAAAAAATATATACTCCGTATCTTGTATCAAAGATTATAGAAATTTAATATTTTTACTATCAGAAAAGTTAACTAACGTTGTCATACCGTTCCAACCGTAATAAACATTCCTATTTGAACATTCATACCGTTCCAACCGTAATAAATGTTCCTATCTGAACATTCCCCATAATCTTATGTGATACTCTGTAAAACGATAGTAATGAAATTGAAAGACACCTTTGCTTTCACGTAAAAATTTCAATTCTTTTTTATTAAAAATGTGATTTTGGAAATTAAGAAGTTTCATAGACCACTCTTATCCATTAGTATGTCAGTTTTGAGTATTTTGTGCCATCTCACAACTTCCCAAAGTAACATACAATCAGTGGCGAATCTAGGATACGATCTAAGGGGGGTCCAACCTAATAATATTATAAAATGAACAAGTTAGATAGGTTAACTAACGGATCGGGTCAGGTCGTATTATCAAATTGATTAAAAATTTTAAGTTCCAATATAAGTATTCTAGTTCTATAAATTTAATGACATGATTGAAAATTTTGAATGTTATAAAACTTTCAAGACCAAAACGAAATACAATATGTACATATTAAAGCTTTTTTAAAATATAATGAAATAGTTTTTCATGTTTAAAGATCTATGAAAAAGATAAAATAAGTTATAATCATAAATAAATTTAATATTGTTTCAAACATCTTAGGTCTGGCAAAATCTAAAAATAAGACATCTTTGTTTTTCACTCCCACTTTAAATGAATGTTTTTTTCATACAAGTGGCGAAATACTAGTAGGAGTACAATTTATAGCACAATATTACTATATTAAGGAAAAACAAAGTTAATTGGGCCTAAAGTAATAAACATGATAGCAGGGCCGTCCTGTGAGTTTCAGTGGCCCTGTACGGTTTCAAAATATAGGCCCTTAG